>PVHX01000497.1:91067-295871 GCA_004024805.1 Geosciurus inauris
ATAGCTTTGGCTATTCTGGGTCTCTTATTTTTCCAAATGAATTTCATGATTGCCTTTTCTATTTCTATAAGAAAGGACTCTGGGATTTTAATTGGGATTGCATTGAATCTGTATAACGCTTTGGGTAGTATGGCCATTTTAATTATATTGATTCTTCCTATCCAGGAACATGGGAGGTCTTTCCATCTTCTAAGATCTTATTCGATTTCTTTCTTTAGTGTCTTGTAATTTTCGTTGTAGAGGTCTTTCACCTCTCTTGTTAGATTGATTCCCAGGTATTTTTTTTTTTTTTGGAGGCTATTGTGAATGGAGTGGTTTTTCTGAGTTCTTTTTCAGAGGACTCATTGCTGATGTATAGAAATGCATTTGATTTATGGATATTTATTTTATATCCTGCAACTTTGCTGAATTCATTTATCAGTTCTAGAAGTTTTCTGGTAGAACGTTTTGGATCCTCCAAGTATAGTATCATATCGTCTGCAAATAATGATAGTTTGAGTTCTTCTTTTCCTATTCATATCCCCTTAATTTCCTTCGACTGTCTAATTGCTCTGGCTAGAGTTTCAAGTACTATATTGAATAAGAGTGGTGAGAGAGGGCATCCTTGTCTTGTTCCCATTTTTAGAGGGAATGCTTCCAATTTTTCTCCGTTTAGGATGATGTTGGCCTTTGGCTGAGCATATATTGCTTTAACTATGTTGAGGTATGTTCCTACTATCCCTAGTTTCTCTAGTGTTTTGAACATGAAAGGATGCTGTATTTTGTCGAATGCTTTCTCTGCATCAATTGATAGAATCATGTGGTTCTTATCTTTAAGTCTATTGATGTGATGGATTACGTGTATTGATTTCCGTATGTTGAACCAACCTTGCATCCCTGGAATGAACTCCACTTGATCATGATGTACCATTTTTTTAATGTGCTTTTGTATGCAATTTGCCAAAATTTTATTGAGAATTTTTGCATCTATATTTATCAGGGATATTGGTCTGAAATTTTCCTTTTTTGATGTGTCTCTGTCTGGTTTTGGAATCAAGGTGATACTATCCTCATATAATGAGTTTGGAAGGGTTCCTTCCCTTTCTATTTCATGGAATAATTTGAGGAGTATCAGAGTTAGTTCTCTCTCTCTCTTCTTTGAGCCTATAGACCTGTAGTTTCTTGTTATGGAACAAGGATGAAACTTCTCAGGAAATTTCAAGCCTGAGGCTCAGCATATATCACATTTTTAGGTATTTCAATTACATGTATATGATACTATGTGGAAAGAGGAGAGAAAGGGAGACAGGGAGGGAGGGAAGGAGGCACATGACAAAGGAAGGAAGGAAGGAAGGAAGGAAGGAAGGAAGGAAGGAAGGAAGGAAGGAAAGAAGGAAGGAAGGAGGGAAGGAGGAGGGAGGAAGGGAGGGAAGGAAAAAGAGAAGGAGGAAAATAGAAGAGAGAGGGAGAGAGAAAGGGAGGGAGGGAGGGAGAGTTTAGGGATGTGTTGGGGAAGGAAAGCAGTAGGTTAGTTGAGTGCACTTTCAATCCATGGTGCACATTCGTAATCTTAATATCTCTACAATGTCTGTCACTTTGATTTCCGAGTAACAATCTGAAATATTAAGGCAAAACTATCCTCCTTTTCTCTCCTCACTTTATCAAATTAGACATTTAGATACTTGGCAGAAGTAAGAGTTTGTTAATTCCTCAAGTAATTGATAGTAATGAATTTGTTCTCTGAGTGATGTGGTTTATTGACAACACTTGTGTGTGATCTGCTCTCTGTGCTTTTAATAAGTACAGTATTTGTGCTTAGCTTGTTGAGTTAATAAAATCTACAAAGTGGTTTCGACAAAAGAGTATGTACTCTAATGTGATTCTCAGCGAAAGCAACTCCCTCTTTGTGGGCAGTGTGTGTGTGTGTTTCTTAATCATCACTCATTATAAGGAAGGGAAAACGTCTGCTTTCCACTGATGTTTTAAATAGCAGGAGACACAGTCACTCACCAATGGCTTTAGATGCAAGTGGAGTTCTGGTCTGTCCCAGTTTCAGAGGTCTTAGGCCAAAGAACAACATTAAACATTTAAGATTGAATTAGACTTTACGCCAAATTTTATTGAGAACGAGACAAATCTATGTTGGTCCAGTGAGGTCCACTCAACCCTTTGACCTTCCCCGCTGCCCTCACTCTCCCTTGTGCCCTTGCATAGATAATATCTGTTTTTTTAAAGGAAGAGTAAGTGTGCCAGAAGAAAATTGGTGCCACCTTACAAGTTCCTTGGAGAAGCCAGTGCTTGCAAAAAATATTGTTATCCGTGTGAGCAGAGTAATTAAAATGAACTAATCATTTCCCAAAATATTTATGTATTGAAAGCAATTCCAACTGATTGCCTTTAAATAGCATTTTATTCTGTTTCAGTAATAAACAGTTAGGAGCATGCTCCCTTTTGCTTGTTGAAGTTCCAGCCCATCCACAGTGGTAATGACTCCCGAGTGGATTCTGTGTTGAGCTCAGGTTGACAAGAGCACCTAATCTGTTGTATGGCCAAACGCTATAACCCAGAAAAAGTCCCTGCACTGCTCTGTCTTCAGGCCAGAGCCATATTGTCAAATGCTCTTGTAAGAACTACCATCATGCAGGGGTAGTTGGAGTTTTCTCCCTCAGCCAGAAATCTGTGTCATTTAGTGCTGCTTCTTCCATGCTGCAGCCTGAAAGCACCAGTGGTCTGATTAAATTAAGGTCGACATTCAAACAACAACTGGATTGCCAAACTCACAGAATTTATTAAAAATAATAGTGTTTACAGCAGCATTGTCTTTTGAAGGTGCATGTGAGACACACATTCCTGCAGTGTAGGCAGCAGGCTCCTGGTGGCCCAGCCCTAAGGAGACAGGCAGGAAAAATTACAGGGATGAATAGTAGGAAAAATTAGCCATCATAGTTACTGCAGTGATCAGTCCCTGAGAAGGACAAGGGAAACTAGGAGGAGGGGGCCTCCAGTGACAGGATAGCAAATGTGAGAATGGAGCACAAACCCTCATGAAGCATCAAAGACATGCTCCCTTGTGCCACTTGAACCTTAACTGGCTGTGACTTTGGATAAGCCCCAAACTCTCTGAATCTTGATTTCCTTCCCTTATATGTGAACAGATAGATCTTTAAGGTTTCTTCCTGTCTTTTTTTTTTTTTAATTCTAGAGAAAGGATCCAGAGACAGAGATAGGAGGAGCAGGATTGTTCTGGTCAAAGGTCGGGTAACATGAAACAGATGTAGCTCCCTTCCCAAATCCTGGAAGAGGAAGGAAAAGGACAGTGTCCTGGAAGTGTGCCATTACTTGGATTAGGTGCTAAGGAGCTGAGTTCTCAGTCTTCCTTGCTGAGGACTGAATGGATAGTCCACCTGCTGCCCATGCATCTGGCCTGTGCATTGCTGAGCTTGTCCTCTGCTGAGCCCCAGTCACAGTGCACTGTAAAGTGGCTGACAGTAAACGAAGAATCAAGTCAATCCCAGGATAAAAGATGCTTTGTGCAGACCTGCCCAGTGAGCCTGCCATTTCGCTCACATATATTCTTACTGAAGTTCATGTGCATTCAGAAATAGATGGAGTCCTCAGAAGAGCAAAGAACAAGGCCAACACTTTGTGAGGTTATTTGAACACATGCCTCATGTGCTTCCATGTGCCACCTCAGACACAGTTCATGGTCTTTGCAGGAATCTGCATTTGCTTGCTACTATTGGAGGATGGAGTTATATAATTTGTTCCACATTCTTTCATTAACTTTGTCCAAATCTGCATGCCTTTATTTTACCAGTTAAAATGCTCTGCTTTCCCATCAATGAACTTGGATTTTCTTAATTTCTTGCAGGGTTTCTTGAACCTTTCAGAGACTTGCATGTTATCACTCCCATTGTCAAACAGGATTGTGAGCACAGTGCAGCTGCCCAGGACTTTGGAAAGCAAATTGCATTACTAAACCCATCAGGTTCCTCCCCTGCTCTTGACACCTAGATGTTCTGGTTCTGGATGACTTTGGTGAGCATGTGACCATGGACTGATTCTCCTCTTGAGTCTAACATAACCATTTGCTGATAGCAAATCTACAGGCATGTTGATAGCATCCCCTCTGCCGAAATTCTAAGGGATGGTATGAAATTGGGCTGAGCTGTTTCTATAGATTCTTACAAAGAGTTCTAGGTGATTTTCTGCCAATGGGCTTCAAATATTTTCCTTGTTATTTAACTGATGGCACCTTTCTATGCACAGAATATCCTACTGGCCCCCAGTATATAATGCACATAAAGCAGATTAATACTCATAGAAGCAGACTTGGCCTAAAACTTTTTGGTCATCACAGAAACTTTTTGTACCTCCTGTAGCTCTGGCCTTAGTGAGCCCATTCTGAATGCTCTGTCCAAACTGGTGAACTCTTCTTCACATGAAGGTACTCCAGACACTGCTGTGTAACTTGCTTATTTCCATGTTCCCTAAGAATATAATCATGTGCTGCATTATCAAGCATAAACAAAATAACTCTAAATGATATATTTAGAGTTGCACATCTAGTAAGGAGTAGAAGGGAAACTGACTTTCAGGCCAGTACTCCTCAGGCTTCTAAACCTGAAGTCCAGACCAGCAGCACCAGTATCTCCCACAACTTGTTTGAGATACAAATTCTCAGACCTATGGGATCTGAAACTCTGGAGGTTAGACCCAGATCTCTGCATTTTAAGAAAAGCTCCAGGCAATTCAATGCATGCTGAAGTCTAAGAACAACTGCCATGGCTTAAACCATGTTGACTCTTTAATTTTCCCATTAATTTTGAATTTCCTTGGTGGTATAGCATTAAGGTTTGGGAGTTTTTTCCTCTGGTGCTTTTATGTTTCTCTTGGTAGTGAGAGCAAGAGGGAAGAGTTAACACATACACAGATGTCCCACATTATTTACTTTGGGACCAAGACTGACATATTTAGCAAATAAATGTATAGGATATCCAGGTAAATTTGTTATTTATCAAATAAGGAAAATGTTTTAATGTAAGTATGTCCCAGGTAGTACTTTAGACAGATACTCTGATACTAAAAAATCATGATTTTTAATCTGTAGTTCAAATTTAACTGGGAATGCTATATTTTATCTGGTAACTGTATTTAGAACAGATCATAAATTGGGGTGTTTTATTCTTATTCTTTTTCTTTCTCTGTACTCAAAGTCAAGCATATATCTTAATGATCTTATTTTCTAAACCCCTTTCTATGTTGATCAGAAAAGCAGGGAGAGAAAAAACTAGAGTGTTTGAAACGGTAAAGGAACTTAACCTTCAAGCTCATCATTTTTTACCATTTTTATTTCACTTGCACATTCACTGCATTAAAAGAACTGCTGAGTAAGAGGCCAAGAAAACCTTTGCAAAATCACATGGCTGTCTCTTCTTGCCCTCCCCGAACCCTAGCAAACAACAGAGCCTCTCTGCCACCTCTGACTCTGGGCAATGACAACTCATTTTCTCCTCATCTTGCTGATCATTGATTGCTGGTGGCCCAGCTACCCTTTACCAGCCACACTGAGTCCATATTTGTAAGGCACAGTCAGACTCAACAGAGAGACTCAGTCTTCAGTTTCCACTGTGTGTGTGTGTGTGTGTGTGTGTGTGTTGGAGGGCAAAGATGGGAGGGGAGTCCTGATGCACAAGGAAAGGACCATTGATTAATCTTACCATAAGATCTTCAGAGTGCACTTGAACTTCCAATAGGATGTGATTTGAAAACCAGAGGAAGTACATTCATAGTCTTTTGCTATACTGCGCTTTTAAACAGAATTTGAATTAGGAAGTGGGTTGGGAGATTTGGAAGAATACTAGCAGAGAAGTGCAAATAGAAGTTCCCCCTCCAAAAAGGAAAAAAAAAAGCATTTTATCTTTATGTCTTCTGTTTCATTTACTTTGTTAGTGGAAAGAGTTAGGAGTGGGAGTCAAGAAGTCTGTTTTCTAGTCTCAATTCTATCAGTATTGTCATGTGACCTTGGATTAGTCACAAACCCTTTTGTATTCTTAGTCTTCTCATTTATAAAATTAAAGTAATTGTAAAATTAAGTAAATTCAAGTTCAATCACTAAGAATTTGTATCATTTTCCTTGGAACTGCTAAACTTTTTCCTGAATAGCAATTTAAATTCATTGCTGTCCTAGAAATTTATGACAAGCAAAATGTCAAGTGATCGAATACTCTTTGTTTCATCCATAGATTTGTACATGGAACCCAAGGAAGGAGAAAAGACATCCAGGAACTTTTTCTCTAACCATCTACAGTGAAAGCTTCTTCAACTGTAGGTTCAGGACAGATGGCAATTGCAAACTGTGTGGCCCTCTAATGTGATCAGTGTGACCTATCCTTGAGGGGAAAGTTTTCCTGGCTCCAGAAATAGCTGTATTTTATTAGACATTGAGTCTTCTTAATTGGTATTAATAGAAACTGAAGAGAGAAGCTCGTTGGTCTAGAGAAAATTTGAAAATAGTGCTTCCCTCTATGGATGGGTAGAAAATTGAATCATTGAAACAAAACAAATTAAGCAAAACTTTCTCTTTTCCACCAGATACTATGTTCTAATGTAGTGAGCTCTGCAGGGGACTGAAGCAGTTGTATTTAAGTTCATTGGTGTGACCCAATGTGCTTAAAGCTGATATGTGGAGTCCCTGCCAGTTGCCATGCGCTGTGCATCTTGTCTTGTACAAAGCAAAAGCAAGCACTGCATCTAGCTATGGACTGACTAGCTGGATTGCTGCAGGTGGTAATGTGTGGGTGATGCATTTCAAAACCACTGTAACCCCAAAACCCCAAAGTTCCAGTTTATGCAAGATCAAATGAACATATCACTTCTCTAATCATCCTGGGACTCTCTTTCTGTAGGGGAAGGATCCATTCGTTAGTTTTGACCCAGAGGTTGGATCATTCTGAATCCTGTGTAAGTCTCGATGAATTTTATATGAAAGGACATTAGGGCTGCTGTTCCACACTGAAATGTTTGATTTTGAGAGAAAATGGCATGTTCATTAGCTTATTTCAGCTGTTCAGTTTAGAAATCGGAATGGGGGTTGGAAATAATCAAGAAAATGGACAGAATCAAGGAAGAATCATAACTCTTCATTCAAAATCTATCTGGGACCATCTCTGTTCCTATAGGATGATAGGGGCTAATCCTCAAGAAGGAGGTTGGTCAGTGCCTTCCTTTCTTTGATCCACAACATGTACTGATAGAAAGTTATATTTTATGTCTCCCTAACATTCCCCTTTGGCAGAGCAAGTCTTTTGGAAAACAAACTGTCCATGGTGGAAAATGCCCTAGGCTTTTGGCAGTCTCCTGACAGGTTTGGTTACAGGTTTCATTTGCTCTTTTAATGGAATTTTCTGTGAGTTATTGGCAGTGAGAAAGGTTCAGACAACTGGCTGAACAGGAGATATCATAGAATCATAGAATTTTAGAGCTGGAAAGAACTCTTGGGCTTGCCATCCAGACAGCAATCATTTTGTCTTAGGTTCAGCTAGGAGGTAGCAAGGCAGGGATGATCTTATCCAATCCTTTTTGCCACACGACTAGACTGATGGAGACCTTTAAATGTCAACAAAGCAATTTTGAATGGAATTCACAGCTGACTAAGAAACTAGCATTAGAGCTGTGATGTTAGAGGAATCTTAGGAATCCGGTGCTTTGGTTCATCCCAGTGGACTGGGTGGGCATTTTGCAGGACTGCTTGCCACAACTGCATTGAAGTACTGTATTACTTCAGTACTTGAAGTAATGCAGGCTGAAAGCTATGGTGCAGATCTCTATTACAGTATCAGTGAAGGTCGGACCCTACCTAAACACAAGATCTCCTTTGTTTCCCATCTTCCGCTCACCAGGGAAACAGTAACAGTTCTTTCAAAGACTGAACTTTGAGTGTCTTAGAGCAGGTAGAAAAGGAGCTCTGTCTCAGCTCTCTGCCCCCAGTATGCTAATGCACAGCAAGAAGATGGAGAATGGCAAAAGGAATAAGCAGACTGTGATTAAGTTAGCCTCCAAAGCCTGCCTGTCCACTCACAGACCAGATGTGATCATGTCTCTGTCTCTGTGCAGTCAATTGCCGTACCCTGGCAGGAGTCACTGTGGAGGTTAGGAACTATGAAACCAAAAATAGAGATTTCCCTGGTTAGTTTATTGATTCTCTATTAAATTGCAAGAAAGCAAACCAGATCTCTAAGGTTTGACTGTCTGCTGATATTTGTGTAGCATGTGTGTATAGATATATGGACAGTCTCAGAGCAAAGAAGGTCTGTGCCCCACATGGAATCTCCCGAGCATTAAAACTAGGGTGTGTTTCAGAAACACATCCAGTTGTATACTTTCATGGCCAAATGGGCAGAGTCAATCACCAAGGTATGTGTTCAGACACACCCACAAGTCTTGAGTTTAGCATCACCTTTGGATTTGTCCTCCATTCACCCATCTTTTCATCCATCCATTGCAACTATCTATTCATTCATTTATCCATCCAACAGATGGCTTAGCTACCATATACCAGGAACTGAACTAAGGGCTTAGTATACATTGGTGAGGAAAATGTATCTTGGCTGGGTCCTTGCCATTAGCTTATAGTTGTTTGAGAGTCATCAGCCCTGAAGAGAACAGCTAAGTGGCTGATGAATTATTTGTCTGATTTTCTTACTATATTCATATACAAAAATCTGTTATTAAATTTAACTAACCAAATACAAAATTGCCACTTGTTGGGAGTATTATAAAATACAATAGGTAAAATGGGGGAGAAAAGGAGACAGATAGAATGATCCAGAGAAGGTCTCCTGGAGGTGACATTGAAGCTGAAACCTGAAGGATGATAAGAGACTGGTGGAGGAAAGAGCAGGCAGAGGAGTATTTCAGGCAGAGGGAGGAGAATGAGAAAAGCCTGGGAGGTGGGAAATAGCTCAGCATGTTTCAAGGGACTGAAAGAGGCCATTATGGCTGGGCTGGATAGGTGAGGGACAGAGTGGCGCAAAATGAAAAGAAAGAGGATGGGAGCCAGAACATGTGAAGGTCTGAGGCCACGATAAGTTGGGTTTCATTTGAAGTGCAATGTGGCAAGACATTGCAGGGAGGGATGGAGGTATGAAAAGGATTTGCTTAGCTACTGTGTGTGGATGAAATTGGAGGAGGGCAAGAGCAAATGGAGGGAGGCCCTCACAGTACAGGGCAGGAGTTGCCAGTGGTTTGAAGTAGAGTGAATATAGGTCAGAGCTGGTGGTGTGTCATTCTTGGAGATTTGAGCTTGAGCCATCGTTCCCCAAGAACATTGCTGGGGGAGTCTGTGAGAAAGCCCTCATCAACTCCCAGTTCCCTTTGGTGCTTGTGGGCAGGTATGCAGCATCAGGCACAGTGCCTCACTCTCACTGAGCATGAGAAATGGAATTTTACAATAACAACATGATAGTCTGAACAACAGCTCCTACAAAGGTCTGTGCCCTAGTTCCGGGAACCTGTGGACATGGCACATTCCATGGCAAAAGGGACCCTACTGATAAGATAGAGTTAAGGATCTTGAAATGGGGAAAATCTCCTGGATTATTCATGGGAGTCCAAGGTAATAACAAATGTCCTTAGAGAGGAAGGCAAAAAAGTCAATGGCAGAAGCAAGTAAAGTGACAATGGACTTCAGAGGTTGGAGAGGTGCAGAGAAGGCCATGAGCCAATGTGTGTGGACAGACTCTCGAAGCCAAAGAAGCAATGAAAGTGATTTTCCCTAGAGCCTCCAAGAAGGAGCCAAGTCATGCTGACACTTCAGTGTTATCCGAGGGAAACTGTTTTTGGACTTCTAATCTCAGAACTATAAGATAGTACACATATGTTGTTTTAAGCCACTAAGGTCATGGTAATTTGTTACAGCAGAAATACGGAAATCACAGAGCCAGTAACAATGATGAATTTATAGAGGCTCAAGGCCCTCTTAATGTGCCTGGCTCTTTCTCAGCATCCCCACTTGTCCTGTTTGAGACCCACTGGGCTGAGACTGGCCTCCTATTGTGATGCCTCTGAGTTTGTTCCCCTCAGCAGAGCAGCCAGCTGAGGAAATTCAAGTTCCCATGCTTCTGGAATTGGCTAGGCTCAGGAGACATAACCCAGAAAAGCAAACAAGGAAGGAATTTACTTTTCTTTTTGTTTTATAAAAGTCAATTTTAGTAAAAATAGGGGATGATGGTGAGAATTACAGTTTTTGAGAACTAGTGAATATTTGTGGGCAAATGCCTAGTCTGATTGTGCTCAATGAATTAAAACTTTCTTTACTTCACACCAGCCCATGCTTGAGCATCCTACATATTCTCTGCATTGGCCTTTCTCTCTTGTGTGCTGTCCCTACCTACCTCCAGTATCTCTCCACCTGAGCCAATGAAGTATCTGCCCTTTAGATTCCAAACAGCTCACAGATCCTCATGGGATGTGAGATGGGCTTGAAGGACTCCACCAAGAAGAAGGAGTATGACAACTTAACTACTATTTTGATTCAAGAAATCAAGCACTTGTCCTGAGATAAACCCATGCATCTATCTGGCAGCAGCCTCACTTCCTCCCTAGTGCCTACTATGCAAGTCTGCAGCTGCCACTCAAGGCCAGGATGGTTCATGTGCTTCCTGCCTTGGCTTGCCCCAAACCCTTGACTAATATTTTTCTCTATGCAGGCAGCAGGGTTTGCCAGTAGAGGAGAGGCCAAAAGCGTGTGTATGAAGGATATAAATTCATGCTGGCTTGATGGCCTTTCCCTTGCTCAGGCAGACCAGCATGTAGCCCGCCTGAGGAAAGAGAAGGCATTGGAAAAGAACCAAAGGGTCTTCTGGATCCTTTGACCTTTTTCCCACATAGACTCCTTCTTTGAAACCAAGACTAATGATCTGGTAACCCTCCAGACAGGCATCCCGGAACAGGGGCTTAATTAGGACTCATTTATGGGAAGTTACTGCATATGCAGTTCCAGTTGGCTTCCCTAAGGGCTCAAGGAGAAGATGACAGGGAGGTGACATGGGTCAAGATTTAGAATCTCCCTTTCTCAGAACTGTCACCCATATCCTGCCTGGTTCAGGCTTCTCATGCTCCACCTCAAAATTAAGCAACACAACAGCTGACCAACCTACATATCTCTGTTACAAACTATCCACCTTGGCCTCAGAGTGATGCATATTTAGCATTGTGATTATTGAGGGTTAGCTATTTTCTTCTCCTTATGAACACACAGGAGGATTTTCCTTTTCCTCCTAACTTTGTTATGGTGACTGCTTCGCTAATAAGGGTTGTGTCTAGAAATGCATTTTACTTCCGTAATTACCAAGATTTAAGTGCTCTCTGGAGATATTAACTGTTCAGATGTCCTGTGAAGGCAATGGTCAGGACCACAAGCTTGATAAAGAGTCAACGAATTGAATAAGCTGTAGAGTTCTCATGTTCAGTTCTCGTCCACATTTTGGCCTTGGTGTAGTTAACTTGTGGATGTTCTGCCTTATCTGTTCCAATGGAGCAAGGGAGAAGGTGTGATCCATCTTGGTTGAGCAGAGACCTTAGGGTTTTCACAAAGTGTTTTGAGAAATAGCTGTGACATCTAATGGCAGCCACATCTAAATGTTTCTTACCAAATATTTCAGGATTTTTTTTATTTCCAGTACTGAGAATTGAACCCAGGGGCACTTTACAACTGAGCCGCATCCCCAGCCCTATTTATTTTTTTTATTTTGAGACAGGGTTTGGCTAACTTGCTTAGGACCTTCTTAAACTGCTGAGGTTGGCTTTGAACTTGGGATCCTCCTGCCTCAGGCTCCAAAGTCATTGGGATTACAAGTGTGCGGCACCACACCTGGCTATTCATTTATTTCTTTACGGTACTGGGGATTGAACCCAGGAGTTCTTAACCACTGAGCCCTTTTTAAATTTTTTTTTTTTAATTTTGAGACAGAGTCTATCTAAGTTGCTTAGGGCCTCACTAAGTTGCTGAGGCTGGTTTTGAACTGGTGATCCTCCTGCCTCAGCCTCCCAAGGTGCTGGGATTACAGGAGAGTGACACAATGCCTGGCTAATATTTCAGAATTTGGCATGTGCCTGCCTTCAACCTGCTGCCTCCCTTTTCCCCTTCTGGCAGATTCTCCTCTGAGGTACCTGTCACCTGTGCTTGAGTGTACATCTCCTTCCTGCAGGGTTTTCTGACTTTAGCCTTTAGCTGTCTCCAATCTGGATGAAGAAGGTGCCCAAAATGACCATGCTTGCTGGCATGTTCACTGTTTCCTCTCCTTCTGATGAGTACTCCCATGGCACCACCTGTCCCTTTGGACTTAATTCAGGCTTCTGATGATAGACCTGAAGGCTTTTGCCTATTCTGACCCTCTACCATCAACACCTAGAATTTGCAGCTTTCCATTCCTGTGGCTTACAGGCCAAGAAGGGGCTGAAAGCAAGATGCAAAAATATAATCCACCTGCATTAATCAGCTCCAGCTGCCACAACAAGGTACCCAAACTGATGACTTAAATAATAGCAATTTATTCTTCACAGCTTGCAAGACTGGAAGTTCAAGATCAAGGTGTCTGCAAGTTTGATTTTTTCACCCTCAGATGTCTCTCCTTGGCTTGCACATGGCACCACCTTGCTGTGTCCTCACATGACTGCACCTTGGTCTGTATGAGTTTTTGTGTCCTAATTAAGTTCTTCTTGTAAGGACACCAGTCAGATTGGATTAGGATCCACTCCAATGACCTCATTTTAAATTAATCACTACTTTTAAAGTGTTATTTCCAAATCTAGTCATATTCCAAAGTACTAGGCGGTTAGGCTTTCAGCATAGAAACTTGGGGGGATTCAATCCATCAGCCCATTATACCCATCCCCCAGTTCTTCACTATAACCTGCTATTTATAACAGTAATGACAATAGTAGCTTCTAAAATACAGTGAGTGTTTTCTATAACCCATATCAATTACTCCAAGCCCTAAAAAGAATGATTCCATTTCATTCGATCTTTACTACAGCCTTCCAGGTTAGGTATCATAAATACTCTTTGTTATCTAAGCGAAGTGAGTTTTGGTAACTTATAGTGGACATTCAGCAAGTCTGACAATAGAAGACTTGAACCGTGGAAGTCTGGTTCTGAATCTGCACTCTCAAACTCCCTACTCCACTGATACTACCAATGATCACATTTACTGAGAAAGAATATATACTAGGCATGATCTTAGGAGCTTTGTGAACATCATCTCATTTAATCCTTACCACAACTCCTGCAAAATAACCCTCCTCTAGGAAGTAGTAAATAGAAGGTTGGCCAAATAAATGGATTTGCTTAAGGTTACAGAGCTAGTGAATGTCAGAGTCAGGATTTGAATGCCACATCACCTGATTCTATATGCCAAGTTCTTAACCCCCACACAGTGCCTCATGCCTTAACTTTATACAACTTGATCTCTTCATAGGGGAGCTTGAATGCATTTGACCAAAATGTAGAGAGATGGATGGAAATATTTTATTTGAAAATGCTGAAGAAAGAATAATTTATCAAGCATCATCACGTTGTCAGTTTCTCTTAGCTTTTAAAGTTACAGGACATCACCACTGAAACTAGGTGCTTGGAAATCAGTGTTAGATCAAGAAATGTCTGTCAAATACTGGAGTCTATAAGAAAACCATTAGTATTTGATCAGTTACAAATGAAGGAAAAAATCAGAAGCTGGGAGGTCCTTCTGAAATCCACCCTGTGATAAATTTCTTGGGCAAATTTCACAATCCCCAGTTAGCAATTATCTTCCAAAGTGAATTGGCCCATCCTCTCTCATCCAGTTCACATACAGCCTGATCACTTCTGCAGAAGTATCTGGGTAAGAAATTTGATCAGAACCTCCTTCTATCCTCCTCCTTCCTAGGAATTTATTCCAGTATGACTCAAGATGTCAGCATGCAGGAAGTCATTGCAGATGGCTAATTTTGCTCCTTCTTCCTACAGTTTAAATCCACTTGCTTATTTGATGCATTTTACATTTGAGATTTATTTCTTCTAGATTTTAAACAGTTGTTGAATGTTGAAGGAATCGCCAGCTTACTATCAGGGACTATATCTTATTATTCTTGTTTCCACTTAGTAACAGTGAATGAAGCAGTCTGCAAGTGCCAAATAATCAATAACAAGATCTACATTTGCTGAGCATTTATTATGTGCCAGGCATTGTATTTGGTGCACTACATCTTTGCTGCACAAAATGTGCTGCCAGGGGTATCTATGTTCTCATTATAGGGAATGTGGCCTCTCAGGCCCTACCTGAGGGTTAAGAGTCAACATTTGAAAAAGATCCTCAGGAGATACAGATGCACATTACAACTTGAAGTATTGCTCAGCATCCTTCTATATGTTTCTTATGGTAACTCTAGAAGGTGGGAAATATTGCTCCCATTTTATAGATGAGAAACTGAGGCTCAAGAAAATTAGAGTTGCCTGAGGTCATATTTATGAAATAAATGTCAGAGAAGGGATTTAAAATTCAGTTTTCTGTCTGTATATTCTGTGCCTTTCCTCTTCTACTATGATGATTTAGAGTAAAGACTACCATTTATAGTAAAGACTCAGCCTCCAAAGATACCTAAGTTCCCTAAGTTTTGAAATTTGCTGAGATAAAGCTCTTACTGTGAATATGGTGGCAGTAGAATACACTGTTGTTGTTGAGGTTCTCTTGGGACTCAGCAGCATGATAGGTATTTTCAGGAGTACAGAGACTAAGGGACCTGGTGCCTGCTGTGAGGAGTGTTCATTCCTGAGTTATCAGGAAAAGGTTAACAGCCCAGAGACCATGGTGTGTTCAGTATTAACTCAGAGTCTTCAAAAATGAGAGGTTGTCTCGAGGTCAGCTAATCCAAACTTACTTCCAGGTAATGAAGTATCTGGTTCTGTCTACACTGCCATCAGGATGCCTCTTATCTAGGAAGGAAGTTGTAGCCAGAGTTCCTCATTCCTTTAGTAAAAATAGCAGCCAGACTCTAGAGCTGCTGACATCTTTCTGAAGTGAGGCATTTCCATTCCCCAGGGGTGCCCCCAGGAGGAGGCTGTATGTAGTACCTAGCTAACCATCTGCTTGGGAAAATAGTCCTGCCCATTTGACTTCCATTTCACACCCTGAGTGGAGAATGAGCTTAAAGCTGCCATGCAAATAAACTAATGGATTTCTTCGTGCATTACATTATTAGGAGCTCCTTTGACTGGTGTTATGATGATAAATGAAAAATGCTTTGCCCCATTACATAAAGCACTAATGCAGAGTAGGGAATTTTTTTTTCTTTTTTCTTTCTTTCTTTTCTTTCTAAGAAAAGAAAGGAAAAAGAGAAAATAGCAGATGGGAAAACCATTGGATCCTGGTGTCCTACTAAGGTATTTGCATACAGGACTGAATGGAGACTGCCAGGAGCACAGAGCCACTCACACTGCACTGGAGACAGAGTCTATGTTTCTCCTCTGCCTCTTCTACACTACAGAAATTTTGCCAGTTTGCATTTTTAATTTCTCATGGATGAATGAGCCACTTAGACCCATTTGATAGGCAGGCAAGCTGAGTTATGCACCTTTCTCAAATCATTACAGAGAAAAGCCTGGGGTATCTAATTAGCCTGTGAACCAGAATGTTTTCCTCGGCAGAAACATGCTGATAATTCACTGTCTAGTTTGCAATTGCTTAGTTTTTTTTTTTTTAACCTCTTATTTTTTAACCTCTTACTGTTCGTGTTTATTTTCTCCAATTTTAGTGTACTTTGCTGTTAAAATAATTGGACTAATAGGGAAAAGCCTGAATAATTGAGGTTTTAATTTTCTACCCTGTCTTTATACCTTGGCTAAGTCACCTAACCTTTCTGGGACTCAGTTTTCTCATGATTGAAGTGAGAATATTTGGTAATTCTCTCTTGGAGTTTTTCTGTGTGTTGGTTGGGGAAGGCATAGTTTGAGAAATAATTGAAATAAAAAAAAACTTACATGGAAGATTTTGACATGCCAAGCCTAGAGTTTTCATAAACTTTCCCATAGCTTATTGCTCAGAGTTCCTTCCCATCATGCCTGAACTTCTGGGGCAGGTGCCTCAATCAATAGTAGCTCTCTAAAGTTAAGGCCCAAAGATACTAAAGTAAATAATACACACATTAACAAACTTGCAACAAGATAAAAGATTTAGAAATGTGGGTGGCAAAACAGTCTAAATGCTGCCCTGGAGCCAAATACTGGCTAGCCTCCAAAATCACTTTAACAACCTGTTGATAAAACATAGCCAAGTTCACTGTTCCTGCAGTAAGAAGAGCATGACCCCTACACAGTTCTGACAGTGTGTCCTCTGAAGGAGAAGGGCAAAGCTGGACTACCTAGTGAGATTTTGAAGCCTGGTTTGAGGTGTGCCTTTCCATGCAGAAGCGAGGGACTGGCAGATTAGGAGCCCTCGGGATCATGATGCAATCAGGTAGGATAGAGGATAGAGTCTTGGGGTATAAACTCTCCTTAGATATTTTCTATGAATGGTTTAATGGGTCTTTCAAAGGGGCCTTGGAGGGAACAATAAAGTAAATTGTGATGGTTATCTTCCTGAGCAATAGTGTCTCCTGAGGAAGACAGGGGAATAGTAAAGACTTAGTTGTACAGATAGTGAGGTGGCAGGAAGCTTGAATTCTCACCAAGTGAGACTCAAGCTTGAGAGTAGTGGGGACTTTCTGCGGAGGTGATGACCCATGACCATAGTGCTGGTAGTAGAACCTCTGGGAAGATGTCATCCGGGTCCTGGGGAGTCTTGGGGCGTGCTCTTCTTCTTATCCTTATTTAGCCTTGAGGTCGTCTGTCCTTTCAGGTTTTTTTCTGACATTGGGAATTGAACACTGGGGTGCTTTACCTCTGAACTACATCCCCACCCCTTTTTAGTTTTTATTTTTTAAAATTTTGAAACATGGTCTCACTAAGTTGCTGAATGCCTCACTAAATTGCTGAGGTTGACTTTGAACTTGTGATCCTCCTGCCTCAGCTGGAATTATAGGAATGTGCCACCATGCCAGGGTTTTTTCTGTGTGTGTGTGTGTGTGTGTGTGTGTGTGTGTGTGTTTTACTGGAAATTGAACTCAGGGTCTTGTGCCTGCTAATCTACCACCACTCCACTCTACCACCAATCCACTCTACCACCAATCCACATCCCCAGTCATGTTTTTTAGGATTCTTTATGTCCTCCCTGAAGACTCTAAGTGGCATAATCTGGGTGTCAGGATGAAGTTTGAGAACTGAGCATGCAAATTCTTGATTTCATAGGCACCTGATTCTTCACTGGTCCTATGTGTAAGGAGGCCAATCGTCCCATTCCAGCATGTTCTAGGAAGGGTGGTGATGGAGTGTGGTGAAGCCTTATCATAAACAAGTGCGTTCCTGTGATGACGTGACTGTGTGCTCCTCAGCACACTGAAGAACTCCAGTTTTCCAGTTTAAAGTAACCCAGTATGCAAGGGGAAATTTTGTCTGTTCCTAGCTTCTAAGGAGTTGTATCAAGCAACTGTGAATAAAAAACAATTAAATTTGTTAAAGGTCTGCAAAATCAGATCTAATCTCTTTGGGGACTTGGAAATAACAAGCAAACAAAAGAGCTGAGTTATCGATTGCCGCATTTCAGTGGCTCTTAATCTGAAATGAAATCAGCTCAGTCTGGGGCCCCAAGGCCAGAGACCCTGATATCCATTCTCCTCCTGTCAGAAGGCCCACCTGTCAGAACTCAGGTTCCTTGTTCAACAACTGAATTAGTAGGCAGATGGCAGGATGCAGAGAGCTGTGGCCATTGGGCTTTCTTGGGGCACAAAAGGCAGAGGAAGAACTGGAATATTTTCTTAAGTGTAAAGCAGTGGAGCAAATTGAGTTCACAGGGTCAACATTCCTCTTCACCATATCGACAGAAGCACCTAATCTGGCCAGGAGCACTTTACCTCGATTCTTATATTTTCCTTTTATGAGGTGCTGTCACTCTATTATCTTCCCCCGAGTTAGTCTTTACCCCTTTGACCTTCAGAGGTAGAGGGGTGGAGGGTAGCAGGACTGGTGGTTGGGGACTCTCCAGCGGGAAGGAAGACATTGACCTTGAATAAACTAGAACTATCACTGTCTCTGAGTTCTGGTTGTGTCTGGGATGAACTGGGAAGTGGCTGGACTTTCACCAGGGGCTGAAAAGGTAGAAGACCAGCACCTACAAGGTTAAGGTCTCTAATTTGGGAGGAAGGGTTGTTTTTGTTTTCTGCACAATTGTAAGAAAGACATAACACACCTCAAAGCAACCAAATGAAGATAGAAGATTCTTTTTAAATAATGTGCATCTTTTGACATTAACATTGAAAAAATTCTAGACAAGTGGGAATGCTGAAAAGTTATAGCTTCTCAGTTTACTTTATCAAATCCAAGGACCATGATAAGAGTAATAACTAATGTTTATTTGTTAACAAGACCCCCTTGGACTGTGTGGGTTGCAGGAAACCAAGAGGGGATTGACCTCACAGGGAGGGGTGAATCTGCAAATCTTCTAGCTAAGAGTGACTTGAAATCATTGTATGGTCAGTAGACTTGGCCCTCACCTCTGTGCTACCTGTTCCTTGATCCTCTGACATACTCCCCATTTCTCTTTGCCTTACAACTAAACTTCTTGAAAAATAGGTCTACAAACTCTCAGTTGTCACTTAGAGTCCATTTTTTATTTCATTGCAAATCAGTTTCCACCATAATCCCTGGTCAAGGTTTGCTATGACCTTACTGTGGAATGATCTTTTCATTTTCCTTCAACTTGATTCCTTGGAATGTTGATAAATTGGGCCTCTTATTCTTTGAGGTACTTCCCAATCTGGACATCCAGGGTACCACATCCTTCTGCTCCTCCTTCTGCCTCCCAGATGTCACCTCTATTTGTTCTTTGTTTCACTGATGGCATTAATATTGTTGTTTTCTCAGTTTGACTCTCTTTCCTGTTTCCCCACACCATCTGGAAGATCTCTCTCTTACCATGACTTATACTCTCAGTTTTACATAGATGACTCTTAAATTTTAGTTAGACCTCTTCTCAATAATCCATGTTCCAATTTCTGGCTACTGATTAAACATGCACACCTGAATATCCCACAGGTTTCTCAAACCCAGTACATAATTAACCACATTCTCTAACCTTCTCCCCCTTCTGGTGTCATTATTGGAGTCAGTGACATCTCATCACCAAGTGGTCCATTCTGGAACTTTTGATATGCCCTTCACTCTTCTCCCTGCCCATCTCCTTATTCCATTTAAGTCCAAATCTCTCAGGTTAACTAGCACATGAGGGTCATCGTAAGTTGATTACACTATACTGCTGTATCTACACCCACAGTTTTACCATTATCTGCCTTTGCAATAGTATTCACTATTTCTTGATTTATCTACAAATATCTACTATGGCAGACATCTCTTCATTGCCTCTATGACCTACTTTGAATGATGGCTTTTTTGTGAAGTCATCTCTATTCTCCAAAATGGAACTGACCATTTATTCCTGGGGGCTCCTACAATACAAATTCCTCTTCATGGGTCATACTATACAGTGATATATCTGTCCTCAGCCCCAAGACATGCAGAAAAAATGGGCAGAAATAAATTTTTTAATCCTGTACCATCTAGCACAATTTCTGGCATATAGCAGAGGTTCAATAAATCTTGGTCTAATGACTGAATAAATGTTGAGGTTGGGAATGATTCCTTTCACAGTTTTAGTCATGAAGGTATACAGTAGTACCCATTATCTTTAGGGGCTATTTTGCTAGACCTCTAGTGGATCCCCAAAACTACGGACAATGCTAAAGTCTATTTAGTCTTTTCTTTTTCCTTATCCATGCATACCTATTGTAAAATTTAATTCATAAATTAGGCATAGTAGGAGATTATAAAACAGAAGTTATAATAATATGTTGTAATAAAAGTTACATAACTTCTCTCTCTCTCTGCTCTCTGTCTCTCTAAATTGTATTGTATTCAGCCTTTTTCTTGTAATTATGTGAGATGATACAATATTTAAAAGATGAGATGAAGGAGATGAAATGAAGTGAATAACAGGCATTGTGATATAATGTGAGACTACTACATAAGTATTACTTAAACACAAGCACTATGATACCAATACAGGCACTCTCATATAACTACGATAGCTACTAAGTGATTAATGGGTGGGTAGTCTATACATCATAGAAACACTGGACAAAAAATGATTCATATACTGGAGTAAAACATTTCAAGATTTCTTCATGCTACTAAGAACACTGGGCAATTTAAACCTTATTAATTGTTTATTTCTGGAATTTTTCATTTAATATTCTTAGATCATGGTTGATCAGGGTAACCAAAACCTTGAAAATGAAAGTTTGGCTAAGTGGGGATTACACTATGTGGTTCTGTCAAGAAGCCCCTATTTGAGAACTGGAGGCTGTTAATGCTATGCATCTGATTTTAAAGGGACTAAGACATGATTATAGGGACCGCTGAAAATGAAGGTGCTGATTTCCTAACCCATGCAATAGAGAGATGGCCAAAAGAGATAGGCTTTCACCTCAGGAAACTGTACAGAGCACAGAAAGAGAGTGGGGAGGCCCTGGGCTCGTCCCCAGGTAAGGTTTAGGTTTCTGTTTGTAAATAAAGCTGAACTACTTGTTCTACAAAGTTGTAAGAATTCAGTGAGTGTCCTAAGTGTTTCCACAGTCACTCATGAACCTAGATTTGGATATCACTACTTTTTAGAGTAATTATTGGTGATGCTGATGATAATGATGGTTATGAAAAAATACAAATAGTAGGAACACAAAGTAATACAAAAACAAATAACTGTGTAACAAATGAGAATACAGATATAGAAACAAATGAAAATATTAGAGACCACTAAAGCCACTTAGATCAACAACTCTGGTGTTTCCATAACATGCTCTTTGAAAACACATTGAACTAGGGTTTCTCATATAAATCAATAACTCAGAATTAATTTTGCTCCAGTCTTCATATCACTAGGGTTTTCTACGTGTAAACAATTGCACTAATGTCTGTATGCAGTAAGATTTTAATACAATTGTTCATTCATGCCATGAACCTTTCCTGGTCTCTGGAATAGCTTGCGTTTCCCTTTCATGCTCTGATCTCAAGGTCCCAAGGTACTCTGTTTATTACGGTACTCACACTGGGATTGTTGGTCTACATCTTAGTCTGTCCATATATTATTTGAGCTTTTTAAGGACTGGGATTGTATCTAATTCAGTATGTTCCTGGTTCCTAGTGAAGCCTGAACCCCTGGCTCATAAGAGATATTTGCTGGTCTTTATTCATCATTAAATACATACTGTGGAGTGTCTATCACTGTGCCAGACACAAGGAATGCAGCAGTACCGGTGAAATTTACTCACAGAGACTAGCAGAGCTCAACCATAAGAAATTATTTAATTAAAATTGCTATAATTGCAATAAAGCAGAAATACAATATGCTAGACAAATGTATGAGTGTCTCCAGTCATGTGTGAGTGTATAGCATAAGCTTCTTTGAGGAAATGCTATTAATACCTAAAATATGATGAAGGTTTATCCATATAAAGAGTGTGAGTGATGGAAAAGATGGTAAATGTGTGAGAAATAGTCTAGACTGAACAAAGAGCAATAAGCATGCAACAATCAAGTGTGTGGACCACTGAAACTACAAGACACCTGAGGTCCAGGCAGATAAGAGGTTGCTCCTCCTCTGAGCTGCCAAGGGCACTGATAGCAGAATCAGGACTGGAATCCCCAGGTTTTGATCTCAGGTCAGACTGTACAACATATGGTTGTGGTCAGGAAAATGAGAGCAAGCCTTTAGCAATGTGAGAGCCACAATGGGAAGAGAGATGGACTGATTACACAAAAAGAGACGAGTTCAACCTGAAAGTCACATCATGTTCATCAGACCGAATGGTTCATCATCAGCCTCATGTCTGTCCTGTACCTTATCACAGCAATCAAATGAATCTGACAGGTTTTCTGGCCTCCACAGTGGGCCATACCCATTTTCTTCTATTAGGAAATCTCCCTGCAGGCTCCAGCAGCCTCTCTGGACCACACATCCTGAATAATATGCTTCCTGAGAATGCTATCTCCCAGCAGCATCCTGCAGGCACCCACACTAATAGCCTGTTTCCCCACAGGCCCCCACACCTGTTGCTAGTTCCTAGTCAGTATCTTCACCCACTGTGCTGTCCCCAGAGGCATTACAGTCTTCTGCAAGCTGCAGGGATATATGCTGTGGTGATTCATATTAGCTTGATTTGCAGTCTCTCAGTGCAGAGTGTCGCAGAGACCTGCAAAAATCCCCACAGTCTTGATTATGTTTGCCTTTTGCTGTTTATCAGTGGTACCTGTCTGTGTTTATAGTCACCCCTCAGCCAACCTCAGGATTACCGCTTTTCTGTTGTGAATCACTCCTTAGCAATGTGGGCCTCTGATTGGGGCATCTTGTGGACAGTGAAAGGGGAAAGAAAAGCAAAAAGGATGACTGAGCATCACACTCTCAACACTGTGAGGGTGCTTTCCAGGTTAAGGCACAGCCATTAATATTTCCTTCCTGGCCCAAACATCATCCTCCTTAAATTCCTCATATTCTCACACTTACTTAGGTGGATGAATGAGAAGACAGAGGGGTTAGATAAAAGAAAAACACTAAATACATATCCAAAATGCCAACATTGCTAGGCAGAGTCCCAAGTTGCCCCCTCCCCCAAACACCACAACTTAAAGTAAAAGAGGAGTATTAGGTCAATGATTTGCTCAATCTGTCTTTACTGACACACAAGGAGCTGGGGGTGGCAGAGACTCTGAGCTCACGAGCCATCTCTACCATACACACTTAGCTGGCCTATGATCTCCACCTTCAAGTTCTATAAATATTTATTGTCTCATTGGATACTTAAAACTACCCTGAAATTGGAATAAAGAAGTTTCAATTGCAACGCCCATCTTACAGGTGAAGATGTGACCCTATTGAATTACGGAGAGCTTGGAGCCAAATGTGAATCTCTTGCTGTATTGGCCACTGGGGGGGAGGGTCTGTCCATTTGTCCGCACTGCTCCACCTTCCAGGGAATTCCCATACACCAATATCATCCACTCCACTCTCCACTTGCATCCCCACATCTTCTCATGCCCACCCTACCTTTTCTTATCTTCCACCTCTCCCCATTACCCTTACTTCTGCAATCCTCCAGCATACCCAAACTTCCCTGCTTTGAGTGGTTGCGGAAGGAATGACAAAAGGTATCTACATAATAAATTTTAAGGAAGACACAAAGCTATACTTAAAGATATTCATTTGAGGACTTAAACAATATTAATGAGTGCTGGAGATTTGGGACTTACCTTGACTAGACAGAGGAAGGATTCAGCCCTCTGGACTTTCAAGACCCCTATCTTTATCCAGTCTGAATTCTTACAACAATCAACAAGATGCTGGCTCCAGAAGGTGCTCTAAATTCCTTCAAGAGGGGATCTACCATTTTTGATGTTGTTGGAATATAGTTCTGGGGATGAATGTGGAGGTGGACATGCTTGTTCATGCTCTCTGATAGACACTGGAGAAATAATGGCCAATAAATCAACCCCTATCCCTTTATGAACTCTATGGTCTGGGGTGAAGGACAAATATTAAATAGTCATCTCATTTACAAATTTCAGTGAGTTCTTGGAAGAATAATCTTCTGTAACAGAAGCCTCTAGAAGTTATTCTTCATGTTGGAAGGTGATGGAGAAAACATTTTTGAGGAAACAATGGTTAACTTTGAGATGACAGAGACAAATTTTACCTGATTAATAGTGGTTGATGAGTTGTTCAAGACCATATACTCAAGACAACTGAAATCCTGTAGAATCAATACCAAATGTAAGAGAAACTTGAATTTGTAACTTAGTGAAGAAGGGTACTTTTTTGTGAAAATAAATATCAATAATACTACCAGGGGTAATTTTAAAAAAAATTTGGTTTCACTTTCCTCACCCAAAAACTCATTCTTCAAAGGGAGTCATTTTTAACTTTCATCTGTTTATTTGTGTATTACCTCTAAATTTCTTTTTTAATTGTTTGGTTTTCATTGTTTAAATTTTGTTCTTGTTAGATATACATGATGGTAGATTGTATTTTGCCATTATACATGCATAGAGTGTAACTTATTTTAATTAGTATCCAATTCTTGCAGTTGTAAATCATGTGGAGTTTCACTGGTCATGTATTCATGTATAAACATAAGAAAGTTATGTCCAATTCATTCTACTATCTTTCCTATTCAAATAACGTACTCATAAAGCTACTTCATCAATTTTATACACTCATCTACTATAGAAGATGAAGATATAGCATCTCTTAACCTTCCCCACGTTTACTTCTCACATTTCATTTATGATTGTTGGTTGAATCAATAGTTGATGTTCAACTTACCAACATAGTGTGCATTAAACCAAGTTGTGATGAGGTTTATTCTCCTATCCAACATATTTTTTCCTGGAATTACTTATTTTTCTGTGTATGCATGGTTAATTTCTTCAAAAGTTTTCCCATTATACCATAAAAGAACTTCTCTGAGTTTCAAACCCAAGACACAGAGCAGTTCTCATTGTTGCTGTGTGGTGTGGACCGGGATTCTCTTTTCTAGAGTCCTGGCCCATCTGCTCCATGTGAACTGGTTTCTTTCCAGGCCAGATTCATAGCTGTTACTTGATTTTAAGATCATTCCAGCCTTTCCCATTTTGTAATCTTTGCTTTCAGAGCCTCATAACTTCACTTTTTCTTAATTTCTCCATGTTTTGCAAGAAAACATTTCATATATACTTCCTGAATAAAGTGTAGATTAGTAATATGTTTGAAGAATATTTTATATCTTTCTTTAAACATGATAGTTTGGTTAGATATAGAGTTCTTGCCTCAAAATATTTTCTTTTGAATTTTCTTTATCATACTTTAACTTTTATGGTGAGTCTTCAGATATGTTGTGCCACTTTTATTGCTTTTCATTTGTATATGATTGATATTTTCCCCTGGGGAAGATTTAGGCAATTCTGTTTTTTTCTAGTACACACATACATACACACACACACACACACATATGCATACACACATACATATATATATATATTCTCCCTCTATATATTATCTCTCTATATATATGTGTATATATGTATATACATATACATATCTTGTGTGAGTCTTCTTTTTGACCTACTGTCAGGCATACTTGAACACTTGATGAAGTTCTTTCCCATCAGTTTTGAAAACTTGTCATTTGCTATTTATCAATTCCCTGCCCTTCCTCCTCCTCCCTCTTCCTCCTCCTTCTCCCTCTTCCTCCTCCTCCTCCCCTGTTGTCGTCGTCGTCGTCTTCTTCTTCTTCTTCCTCCTCTTCCTCTCTCTCTCTCTCCCTCTCTCCTTGTCTTCCCCTGGAAGTACCATTATATTAATATCATATTTTCTCTCATTTCTAATTAATATCCTTTACATTTTATTCAGCTATAGCTTTTTGCATTTCTAAGGACGCTGCATCGTGCTCTATTTATTGTTCATTTCTGGTTTGAGATATAGGTACTAAGAAACCCTTTTGAAACTATATGTGAGCATGGTGAGTGGAGGGCTTCCATAGGCTAATTAGGCGAGAAGTCAGACATTTTGTTGGAGTACCCGCAAGTATCAATAGGTCTATTCTTGTGGGTCCCTTTTTCAGAGAAGTCTATTCCAATCTGGGTAAGTCCCTCCTCTGAATCTTATGCCTTGCTTCCCAGTGGTCTTTACACTTGAGTGTATGTAATTGTCCACTAGAGTGTTTAAAAACTCAACTCATTGCCCACCCTCACCTCGGAGTTTCTGATTCCCTAGTTCTGGAGTGTAACCACTTAATTTGCATTTCTACTGCATTTACATATGATTTTGGTGCTGCTGGTTTGGGAACCACATTTTAAAAAATTGCTGCACTGGAAAAGAAGTTATCTGTGACTACTACCCAGGATAATAATCTCGTTTCCCAGTCTGAGAGAGAATTTAGTGACAGAAGATACTTCAGCAATCTTCTTGTATTTTGCTCTCTCTCTTACCACTGCCTCCACAAAAATGTGATGTCTCAAACTCTGGAGTCTTTCTGGAGGTGTGAAGCCTAAATCTGTTTGCAGGCATTTCAGCGTTAGCTTTCCCTGCTCTGCTGACTGTTTCCATTCATTCATTTGCTTTCCAGCCTATACAGTTTTGCCAACATATTTTATCTGATGATGTTTAGTCTCATTTTGTCTGTATAGAACCTTTTTCTTTACTGTTATTTTAGAAAGGTAGTGGGAGGAAATGAACATGTTCTTCAGTCCACTATAATGAGTCATGTCTGGAATTTGATCACAGGGCTTTGCCTCCTTTTCCCAGAGTAAGTGCAGCTCTTTAGTCATGTACTTAGGAAGAGCTGATGCTGTCCCTAGCCAAGGACCAGAGACCATGGGAATGCATCATTATCCTAATCATGCCAAGCACTCTCTCATTTCTATTCCTACTGAGGAAGAAATCCTTCCCAGAACTAAAATCCTAACCCCCCCCCCAAAAAAAAAGAAGAAGAAGAAGAAGAAAAGACATTTTGACATTTTCTTGACTGTTTGGATATTTTTCTAGCACAACAAGCTGTTTATCCTTCTCTCTCGTTCTTACTGAATTAAAGAAGGAGAAAAGAAATCAATTCACTCTCCATATGCTGCACGGTGAAAACCACCACTCACTAAACACTATGGAATATGTAGGGAAGGGGAGAAAAAGATAAATCCATCAACTAACAAGATAAGTGCCTTGTTCCTCCATCTGTTACTGCTGTGTCCTTATCTGGGATTGGAGTGTGGCAGCCACGATATATCTTGTGTCAGGTATTATATTCCAAACTCATATGAATGAATTTTCATGCTAGTAACCATCCATGATGTAGCCCAGCCACAGTTAAATTCGTCCTAAGGCACCAACTGTCTTTTTGCATTTGGAAGTCCATTGAATTCACAAGGTGGGAATAGGGCTGGCTGCTGCTGCTGGGTGATGGTATCTGTCTCACAACCTTTCCAGCCAGCATGGTTCTCTCTGCTGTGTGAGTACTTGTGGAAATGACTTAGTTGACTCACTCCCGAGGAAATGAGGTTGTCCTTAGAGGGGAAAAAATGGAGGCCTGGAGAAAGTGTACAGAGAGGGCTTATGTATGGTACATTTACAATGGACTGAATCATTGATTGAATTGATTAGATGTGTCACTTCTTAGATCACAGTGGCGGGGCGACTTCAAAATAACACTCAATTGGAATGACATCCCACGCTCTTCAGCAGCCCCAATTATACCGTGATGATTTCTTCATTCACAAACAGGGTTTATTTTGAGGACTGAGTCTTAACTGAGCATCCAGGTGCAGAAACAGAGAGGATGACACGTGGGATTGGAGCCCATGCTTTTGGCATTTCTGACAAGGACTGAAAGAAAGTCTCAGGAGATGGGTAAAACTTGTTTGCATCCATGGCTGACACTGAACCTTGCATTTTATTATACAGAGTGTGTACTTCATCTAATCTTGGCATCACTGTCATCATCATAATCCTCATCAAGAAGAGCCATAGCAACAGCAAAAACACTACAACAGAGGGTGTATTGCAGCTTTCTGTGTCCCTCTCTGTCCTCAGAGTTTGAGAGCGTCTCATACATAGTGCTTACTATGTGCTAGACAGGGTACCTTAGGCTGTAATGCTTTTGAGCTAGATTTGCTGCTGTGGTTCAGGTGAGACAAGATAAGTGACTCAACTTTGTAGATCATTGGAAAGAAAGAAGGGAAATAGACTAATGATATTCAGAAGCAAAATACAAGAATAAAGACTGATGACATTGTGATAGAAAAAGAGGGTAAAAGATGAAATTTGTCTTCTTGATTTTCAACCAGGATGCCTGGGTTTGTGTTCATACCATATTTGGAGAATAGGAGAAATAGGTCATGTTATAGAAGGCAATATGACATTTGCCTTGGAATATGCTGAGATTAAGATGCCTATAAGTCATGCAGGTAGGGATGTCCTGCAGGCAGTGAATATGTGAGTCTAGAGTTCCAGAGATAATGTCCAAGGATGGAGATATGCACTTAGGAGCCACTAGCTCACATGTGGTATGGGTGAAGGGCTTTAACAGAGCCCCCAGTGATTCCCATCTGCTTCTCTTCTTGCCCTTTGTAATTCCTCCCCTGAGTGTGCCTGGAGTTAAGATCTCACTCTAAATTAGAAGAATATGAAAGAAATGAAGGGAACTCATTTCCAAGTTTATGTAATCGAAGAACTATGATTTCCATCTTGGGCTCTATCAGTCTCTCTGGGATTGCTCACCTTGAAGAAAGTCAATTTCTGTGGTCTGAGACATCCTTGCAGAGATATCCACCAGGCAAGGAACAAGGCCTGAAAAACCCACATGAATGACCTTGAAAGCAGAACCCTGTTATCCCCATTTGAGCCTTTAGATGAAACTACAGTTTCACATGACAGTTTGACTATAATCTCATGATATCTGGAGACAGAGACTCTCAACTAATCCAGAGAAACTCTAAGATATTAACTATTTATGGTATTAAGTTGTTAAATTTTAGAGTAATTTGTTATGCAGCAATAGATAAGCACTATAGGTGGTTAAATTTATGAGAACAGTTGAGATCATCTAGGAAAATATGTAGAGAAAGGGAAGTAAGGCTGTGTTGCTCACCAGTGTCTACAAGATAAAAAAAGAAACAAATAAATAAAAGATTCAATATGGAAGATAGAAAGAAGAAAACAATAGTAAGGGTGAAATAGGAAAAATTAGGGCAAGTAGACATCACAAAATCCAAGTCCAGGAAATATAATTTTTGAAAAGAGAAAGAGAGAGATCAATACTTCGAATGATGCAAGTAGTTCCAATAACATAAAATTTGAACTACCTGTATGTTTAAGCAATTAATTGAACCTTGCATTTTATTATACAGAGTGTGTACTTGAATAATCTTACTAAGGACAGCTTCTATAGAATGGGAAGGATGTAAATCAAATGACACTGGGCTGAACAGCAGAAGGGGAAAGAGATCATGCACTGTGTTTTGAGAAAAATAAATTGAGGAAGAGAGGAAAAAGATTGGATGGTAAATGAGGTCATTTGCATAAAATGAGAGCCTTTCATGGAAAGTTCTTGAATGTACTTGCTTATAACTACAATAGTGTCAGAAGAAGAGGAAGGTAGTAGAAAATTCAGAATAGGTTAAGGATGACAATGGAAGATGGCTACAGAGAAAGTGGAAGAAGTTGGGGTACAGAACCTAAGCAGGCATTTCTATTGGCTAAAACTGAACAATGAGTCAGAGAAGACCGCTTGTGGTTATACATGTGTTTCTTGGAAAGAGGATGAGAAATAATGAGCTTTACCTGACCTTGCTTTTATAATCAAAGCTGGAAAGGAATATATATCAACACAGTGCTTCTCAAATTGATCCAGTAAATATCTCTCATGAGTGAAAAGTGTAATAAATGCACATTCCTAGTAACCTAAAGTCATAGTACAATGTGGTCAATGGCAAGCTTAGAAATTCAAATCAATTATTAATGTATATTATTTATGTTATAATTCTCATTATTATTGTTTTAAAGTAGTTATAATATTTCACTTTCCTCCAAAATTATTCAAATAAAATTTATTCTTCTGAGGGATGCATTGTGGCGTGTTTATCTTGGCACATTGCCCTGTAACCCTAAGGATAGGTATAGAGCACTCTGAGAATCTCAGCCTCAATCCTTAACACCCACTGACACATTTGCTTATTCATATATAGATTCCTTTAGTTCTTCATGGTCACTTTGGGAAGTACTGAGCATTATCTGAGTGAATGAATAAGAAAAAAAATTACTTTTTAGTTGAGGAGATAAAGCAGAAAGAGAAGTTTCTCCAGTCTGGAAGACCATTGCCTGAATTGGGCAGGCATCCTTGGTGTCCTGGAGGTAGTGCTGTGTTCTTGAGAGCATGATGGAGGCAATGAACTTAATATTCAGGCCTGGCTGACATCTGGTAATCAATACCCAAGTGTGGGAGGAGACAGGGATGTGTTGAGAGGTGTGATGATGGAAATGACAAGGAAAGATTTGGTTTGCTCATGTTTCTAAATGGTGGACCTGGAAAATAAACAATTCTTTCAAGATGAAATTATATATACTTCCAAACAATTCCTCCATTTCATTCCTGCTAGTTTTCAACAACAATTCTGAGTCTTCAAATGTTCAACTGAAGACATCAGACTTCTCAGTCTAGACCCTCAATCCCCAGGGATGAATGGCTAACTTTCAAATAAAAGAGTTCCCACCTTCACCCCTTCACCACATTTGCTCTTGGAGAATACTACATAAATTATTATGGGCACAATTAGTGTCAGTCTATTAGAATTGTCTGTGCTTAAATATAGTTTGCATTCAAACAGAATTTCTGAGGTCCAACTTCATCTTAACAGTAGTTTCACAAATTCTCCAATTTGCAGTTTCCTTTGGGAAATAGCCTTTGCATTGTCTCTCTTCACCCTTGTCAGATGTTTTCTTTTTCCAAAATTCACTTTTCTTCCCTTCTACAACATCTGAGCAGCACACACAGAGCTCTGGACTCAAAATCAATTCTTTTTTTCTTCGATTTTAAATGCAGACGGTAAACAGGACTAGTCAGTGTACTTAAAATAAACATTAAGCCAGGCACGGTGGCTCAAGCCTATAATCCCAGCACTTTGGGAGGCTGAGACAGGAGAATTGCGAGTTCCAAGCCAGCCTCAGCAACGGCGAGGTGCTAAGCAACTCAGTGAGACCCTGTCTCTACATAAAACACAAAATAGGGCTGGGGATGTGGCTCAGTGGTCAAGGGCCCCTGAGTTCAATCCCTGGTACCAAAAAAAAAAAAAAAAACAAAAAAAAAAAAAACATTAATTCTTCATATGAAAGGATTTATTCCATCTATCATGCCTAAGCATACATTCACCTTTTTCTCCTTTTACCTTTGAAACCTAGAGTTCTTGGACCTGATGGAAGAAAATGCTTACAGCCTCTCCCACAGTGTTTGGATCCCACATGCCCACCCCAGAGCCTTCTTCTAAACATACATGCCTCTGATTCCAGGTTTAGGATCAAATCAACCCTAAGTACTAGGTGGTCATATGGCAAAGGCCAACTATGTATGATTCATGGTGGTTAATGTAGTTTGTAAGATCCAAATGACTTAGCTTGAAATGCTCATTGCTTTTGGGGGCCTCCATTCTTGCTATTATCCAGAGTATTCCCAAGAAACCTGTTATAATTTGAATAGGTCCCAATGGCTGCAGGAACCCAAGCTAGAAGTCACTTAATAGTCAATAATCTAATTATATTCAAAAGCATATAGCAAATCCAGACTTAATTATGGCTGACTTTAAAAGTCACCAAGGTTCAATCCTCTGCAGAGAGTCAACAACGGGGGTACAGATAGTAGCACTCCAGTTTTAGAAAACTGATTTATTTATAGCAGAGCCCCCAGACAGTGTCACTCAACATCTGGATGAGCCAAACAGACTAAGTTATGGTGTGTCTCCAGCACCTGCCTGGATGGAGGGATGCTAATTCTAATCTTGTAAACTAAGTCTTTATGGAGGGAGTGAAGAGAATGCATGGCTTGCTGGGTAATGTGAGTTTATAAGGGTCTTTTCAGGCACATTCTAATAACTGAACCACAGAGCAAATCATTTTAATCCCCACCCCCTCCAAAAGCAGTTTGTGTCTTGGACTGAATTTAGGCAAAGGAACTTGAGGGAAGAAAGTTCCAGCACATACAGGGCATACACACATGGCAGAACCTGTTCTGGACTCATGCATAGCATGTGTGTGTGCCATCTGTTGAGTGTCCTGTATGTGGCAGATATTACACCAGATTTTTGCTTCTGTTAGCTGTGTGGCAAGAGGGGGAATATTATTTACCAGAACTGTGGCCACACAGGATGACGAGAAAAGCAGGGTAATGGGAACCCTGGAATACATCCCAGCGATGATTTTGCCAGTGCATGGTGGTGCACACCTGTAATCCCAGTGACTCAGGATGCTGAGGCAGAAGGAATGCAAATTGAAAGCCAGCCTCAGTACTGTCTCAAAATATATGGCTCTGTGGCTAAGTGGCCATGGGTTCTATCCCTGGTCCCAAAAAATCATCATCATCATCATCGTCATCATCAAGTAGCAGGGCCTCAAGCTTTGCTTGGTAGGAGGGGCAGTAGGAAAACTTTTCACAGTGAAGAAGCTACGTGAGGGTGAGCAGGTGCCGTGAGTGTGAAATTTTTGAGAGAAGCAATATCTAATCAGGTTTTTAAGAGAATATCCTTCTTCTTCCTTTAATACACCTCTATGGTTTTTCTCTGAAATTCTATGACTTTTGAAGGAAGGAGCACATGTTACCTGGCTATGAAGGGATCCAGTTTGGCACAAGTTATGTCTCTTGAGCCCTTACCATGTGTCAAGCACTGTCCTCCATACTCACAGTTTCTCATGTATTCAGTAAAGACCTCTGAAGTGGGCACTGCTGACTAAGTCATAGACTCAGAGATGTTAAGCCAACTGTCCAAAAGCCCAGACAATGAGAGGCAGAGTAAGGTGTCCAGCCCAGGCTAGCCTCACTGCAGACCTTCACATCCACAGGCTCTGCGGAAACTGCCCCTCACAAGCAGCATCAGCCCTATCTAAATGTGGCTGGGAGCAGAGAGATGACAGAAAGCAAATGCCTTTAACTATTAGCCTAACTGAAACCAATGTCAGGAAGGAAAGGCAGTGATAAGATATGGATATGGTGTATAATACACATCAAAGCCAGAAGTAATTATTTTTGCTTTAAATATTATGCTATTGTATACGACCTACGGAGGCTTTCCCTCATTTACATGGGCCTATAATTGTTAGCATTTGTAGGTAGATGCATATTTTTTTGTAGAGATCCTGCTAGGCTTCAGGGACTAGTGTATGTGAATAGTACAGTTTGGGCGAGACCCAGAGGTCAAGCTGGAGATATCCTGATGAGCTTATTAGACGCCCCCAAAGACAAAAGACAGGGGAGTTACTTCTGTTGGCTTCTTCCTGGGCTGATGCTTCAATTTATCATTTTACCTTTTCAGACTTCCTGTGCTAACCACTGAAATAAAGAGACGTCCCTTCCCTTCGCTTACCACTTGGGCTCTGATGGATTTTGGTTGTCTCTTCGGAGTCTCCCAAATCCCTGCTCTAATTTCAATTAGAGCACTCTCGGTGGTGAGCAGGAGCAGGCTGGGGCTGAAGAATCAATTCCTAATCCCCACATTAGCGCTGATTCATCTCTTTCCCGAGCTCTATCATGGGCTGCTCTTGGGGGAGGGAGGGAGTGAGAACTGAGCAATCTTTCAGAAGAATAAATATGGTTTGTTTGTATTTCTGTTTGCTTCCATGCTGAATTCTGATTGCGTCCCGCGCCATGACACCACAATTATTATTAATTTCCCCCGTCTGCTCTTCGATTCTGGCTGCCACAAAGACGAGATGATGGATAATGTTAGATGTGGTAATTGGATGAGTTGGGGGAAGGGAGAGGAGAGCAGAGACAGATGTTTCATTATGAGATTTTGCATCTCCGTTCGGGCCTCCAGAGCAGAGGCTTCAAACGAAGGAAGCAGCGCAGCGGTGCTCGTGTGACTAGTATGGGGAGAGATCCCATTCGGATGCTCTGCAGGCCTGTCCTACTTCTACGTCTTTGTTCCACTTATTCTCCTTGTACTTTTGTGTCTTGAGCAGTTGGGTTTCGTACCTATTTCTGGGGAGTGCTAGAAAGCAAACAAGACAGAACCTAGAAAGCACAGCTGTCCTGATTCCTCAGATGGATGCATCCCCACCCTGCCCATCCGTGGACTCCCTGCCTGGCTGAATGTCCATAGCCAGACTACAGGACAGTCTGTGTTGAAATCAGGTCATTCCTTCCTGCAGTACATCACTGACTCCCATTTACACACTGGGGCATGGTGGCCCCTGGTGAGCTCCTGGTCTCAGAGCTGAAGAGGCTGGTCTGTCATGGGAATGTAGCTCACAGAGACCCCTCTGCACTGGGCCCTGCTCAGGCTCAGGTTACCTTAGCTCTGTCTTGTTCCCTAGTGAAGTGGTGGGACAGTGATCACTGCCACATAATTCTCTCTGCTGGCTGGACTCCAGTGTCCCCATCCCACAATTCATCCTTCCCACCAGTAACATCCCTGCCATGTGGGCTCATCCTCACACTGTCTGCTGTCCCTACCCCACAGACAGCCTGATGTTCCAGTCTGATGTGAGAAGAAATGGTAGGAAGCAGCCCCATCTCTGCAACACATACCTGGACGGGTGGTGTGGCCCTCCTGGTGACCCCAAGTGTGATTCCCAGGACAAGCTGGTAGAATCTGAAAGAGGAATGGGAAGTCACACTGTGCCCTTTTTGGAGGCCACTAAGTCCTTACGGGGCTGACCAGATACTTCATTCACAAGAAATACATTAGATGCTGTCATTCTTCCCACGTCTTCCTATCTGTACAGTTCCTCTAGGTACAGGGGTGAGGTGGCAAGAGCAGGCCTTGGATTTTAGTCTTTTTATCTAGGGTTGAAGTTTCCTGCTGTGACCACCAGCTAACAGACCAGTGATGCTGGTTACCCATGACAATGCCACTGCATGCTAAATGATCCACAGCCTCAGCTGGATGGGGCCGTAATTGAGCTGGAGGCATGTTATCCAAAGTTATTTGGGGGAGTCATGCAAGGGAATCTCTGCTTGGGAGGAGGCTTTTGTTCGTCCACAAGGAAACTTCTAGTGAACAGCAGCAAGAGCCCACAATGAACAGGTGCAGAGAGACCCGTCACAACATTGTGGTGAACAAGAAGTATCTGGAAAACAAAGAACTGTGCATTTCCAGGGAAGGGGTAGGAGGGAGTGTCTCTGGAGATTCTGAGCTATAAATCGGCACAGTCAGATTAGGTGCTTACATTTATTTTTTTCTCATCAGCACAGTCGCTGTTGCTGGTAATGGAGCTGCCGTGCAGTAACTCATGCATGAGATTAGCTACAGAGGAAGGACAGCCAGGGAGCTGCCCGTTGCTGGCGAGCAAGGGTCAGAGGGACTGGAGGGCGGCCAGGTGTGCCTGCTCACTCATGCAGGCTTGAGCAGGGGTGAGAATTTGGGGATTACATTCTGAATTTATAGACAAGGAAAGGACCCCGAGGATAATTATAGTCCAGATTCCCCATTGAACAAATGGGGAACAGGGGAACAGAGGAACAGAGTGATGAAGGCACTCGTCTGAGGATGCACAGCAAACTTGTGGCAGAGCGTGGGCCAGTATTAGCCCATGTCATCTTGCCTACAGAGAGATTATCAGGGCAGGGAAATGGGCATGCATGATGACTGCATAGCCAGATGGTGATTCCAGCGTCACTCAGATCTGTGCCTCCTTCATCTTTTCCCATCAAACTCTGTCTCTTCTCCTAATTAACTCTCTTTCTCTGTCTGTCCTTGTGGTAATTTGCACCAGCTGGCCCTTCAGAGAAGTGTGTGTGTGTGTATATGTGCACAGAAACATGGGAGTTGCAGGTATGCCAGCTGATCATGCACTCCCTGTGAGGGACTGCAATGTCCTTGAAAGCCCAGCTCATGTCACGCATGTTCTCTGAATATGGGAAAGCCAGTCCTGACAAGTGGGTTCTATTGTCAACCTGCTCTGGTTGCCAGACAGAAACTGGCTAAGTCAAAGAAAGAAGCTCCTGCCTATTGACTGCACTCCTTCACGCCAGACACTGTCCTCAGTGAGCACTGGATTTGGAGACCTGGAATCTGATATGTCCCGGAATGCTGGATGTTAGATAAGGCAATGGCCACCTCTTGAAAGAACTGCTGTTGTGGAACCACATCTGGAGATTATAACTTCTTTCCTCTCCTTTCTGCAAGCCCTAAGGAAAATTGATTTGTTTTATCTTTTAAGTTGCCATCCCTTGGTCTTTCCAAATAATTTCTCAAATACAGAACTCTCACATGGACCAGTCTTTCCTGTCTTTACTAACTCTCCTCTCTGTCCTCAGCTTCCTTTCCATTCATCCAGTAGATGGGGAACAAAAACAAGGTCTGGACTGGAAAGACTGGCCCACATGGGGAGAGAAGGGAGGAAAGGGGGCATGAAGGCAGGAAAAATGGTGGGATGAGATGGACATCATTATCCTAGGTACATGTCCGACTGCACATATGATGCAACGCTACATCGTGTACAGCCAGAAAAATGAAAATGTGTGCTGCATTTGAGTACAATGAATCAAAATGCATTCTGCTGTCATATATACATTGAATAATGTTAAAAAAACAAAACAAAACAAAACAAAACAAGATCCATGTGTCTTCAGTATTGAGGTTTGGGGGATTCACACATGGGGGCTCATGGGCCAACCTGGAAGTGCTGCATGACATCTACCCACATGCTTTTGGTCAGAGCCCATTAAAGTAGGGCCACTGCATAAAACAGTTACTTGCTTCCTCTCATCTCACTCTGGGCCCATTCTGCAATCCTTGCCCTTTTTAAATGACCAATCCCTACTCCCTGGGCTTTTGTTTTACCCCTGGCAAACCTCTTTGAAACCTTATGTCAAGCCAGTTGCTGCTGCCTTGCAGTATAATCCCTGGCTGCCCTTCGCGCCTTCAACATACTACCTTGCTCCTTTCTCAATAGACCATGAACTTGTCAAGGTCTGGACTGCACCTTTTCCTTTATTTTTCTTATTTTTGGTATCTTCAGTTTTTAAAAGAGCATTTCATATAAGACATCAATGTTTTTGTAACAGAGATTATAATTCAGAATCATTTGGAGAACTTTTAATATATCTGCCCAAGCCCTACCTCCAAATAATTACATCAAAATCTCTTAGCAGGGAGTTAGATAGTTTTTGGTTTGTTTGTTTTTTTATTTCTTTTGAAGCTCAAATATTCATTTAGATTTGAGAACCATTGTAGCAGATGCCTCAGAAATGTTTGTGGAATGAGCACAACTTTACTTCCTGCATTTTGAAATACAAAGGAGACAGGGCAGAACGATGGGATTGACAGTGTTCTGAAACCCATTTGCATAGGTTATGCCCATTTCATGTAGTCTCTATATTACAACTACTAATAATAATAGATCTGTGATCTGTATTTTTCATTTGAAAAAAAAATTCAAAATCCTGATATTGTCAGTTGAGCAGAACAAAGTCCCTGTCTTCTATTTTCAGAATTAGAAAAAAATGAGTAAAAGTGTCCATGCAGAGAAAGAAAAATAAATAATTTTGATGTCTTATAATAAGCATTTATTGAGTGCCAACTATACATGCCTAAACCCCCAAGTGGGCCTGTGGGTGGCATATGAAGTCTAAAGTCTCGGATTTTCAATCTAGACAGGGAAACCAAGCAGATGTACAAGGTAGAAATTTATAGATGAGTATTTTCTCTGAATATTTTTAAGGAGAACATTACTTGGTACAGACAATTAGAAAAGAAGAGAACATGGCATCAGGTGCTAGTTATGCAGTGCAGAAAAATAATGTAAAAGGAGTAAGAGGAGGGAGAAATCACTGTGAGCTAGTGTTCACAGAGGAGCAAGACTGTGGGCTCAGGGTGGAGGCATGGCCCTACCCAGGATGCCACTTGGGCAGAGGGAAGTTTTCGTGGCCAGGAGTCTCATACCTGCAGACTCGGGAATCAGCACATGCATCTGGACATTTTTAAAGAGATAAGCCTGGCTGGGACAGAAATATATGGAGGAAGAAATACAAAGTTCATGTGTTTGGGGAGGACAGGACAATTTGCAAATGGTTTTGAAGAACTGGCAAAAGGGCTGAGATTGAAGCTGGAGATGACAATTTGCTGTTGGTGTGGGATCCCAGGATCCTATGGCAATCATAGGTTTTAGAGAACTGCTTCTAATTACAGTATGCATGAGAGATTGGCCTGCCAGGAAGCAGCCACAGAGGTGTGTAAGGGGGCCACTTGGGTTATCTGAATATTCAGTCATCAGACTTTGACCCACAGTGGGGATGGAAGGAGGGATATGGCAGTTGTGAGAATGTCAGCATGTCCAGGATGATAGCCAGAGGAGCCTACGACACACACCACTCCAATCCTTCCACTCACAGGCTCTGGGGTGTTACCGCCGACTTCTCTGGGCCCTTATCTTCCTTCTCTTACCTAGCTGGAGGGGATTTGGGCCCTTGGATTTGCACCTGAGGTAGCGGCTCATTTAGAATGGAGGGGGGTCACTGTGGGCTCAATGCCATTTTATTACCATCAAAGTCTTGTGAATGTTTGGAGTTGTGTGAGCTTAATGGGCTGAGAAATGGAAGCGCTGTCAGTTGGCAGTAGCCGGCCTCCCAGCCTACTGCTTTACTGCCCACAGGCTGGAGCAGTATCACAGCTCATGCAGGCCCCACTCGCTCTCAGAGCTTTCCTGTGGCACTGAGCGTTCTTTGCTCAGTCTTGGTCCATGAGAGGTCTCAGGTGAGAAGTCCCACCTTGAAAGGCGTTCTCCTTTTAAGACTTGGACAGAGATTTTTCCCCTTTTCAGAGCCTGGAACCTCAACAGAAGGCTTCTTATTTGTGATTTGTACTAAACTAAAGTGAGCCGGTAGGAAGTTTACTGACCCAAGTGATACCTTCTCTTTTATGGAAAGGGTCTAATGTTACCCCCCCTCCTTTTTGCAATCTTGGAAAAACAAGTGATTATATTTATACCTGCTGCACAATAGGTGCTCCATAAAGAAAAATAAATTCTCTGTTAATAGATAAGTCATTTTCATCCCTAGGAAGACACTAAGACCTGATGGGCTTCAGGACTTTCCCAAAGCCCCATAACCCCACAGATAATTATGGACCTTCTGTGAGCCCAGCTCCTTTGAGATACCTGAGAGCCTCTGCATCCTTCTACTGCAACACTGACAGTGACAGTCAGATTCCTGGGATGCCTTCTGGTGGGACTTTCATCATTGGGATGACTGAGGCTGTTACTTTGCCTTGGGGGTAGGGAAGGATAACAACTTCTGTGGCTCAGCAACCTTTGGGGACTGTACAACTGTCCATGTCCTTGGAGATTAAAGCATACAGGACTCATTTATTTTTGCTCTGGAACTAGTTCTAACAAGACCATATTTCCACTGACTAAGCTCCCAGATGCTCTGTCCGAGAGGCAGACATATTTGAGGGCAATAGATGCTTCCAGATCTGAGCCTCCTTTCCTGACCACTGAGGACCATTGGTGAAGGATTGGAATCCAGGTCATTAGCCCTCAGCTGCCTTGCTGAGGGGGAATTCCTTGCTGAAGAGGAACCCCTCTTAGAGGGCACACAACATTCAGGCTGTGTTTGGGCGACTGAAAGGAGAGGGGAAGAGATTAATAATGTATAAAAACAGAACTTCTACATCTCCCAAACATGTGACTTCCAAGATCGAAGACCTTTTTTGATGACAGTGAACACTGTTGAGAAATCTGGAAAATTTTTTCAGTTTTAGAAGGCTTGGGGGACAGTAAGTAACAATAACTGTTAGAGAGCTCTAACAATCCCTCAATGAACTAAGATCAAATACTATTTCCTGCATGAAGAGTAAAGACTCTTTTCCCCTACAGGTGAAAGAAGAGAAAGACAAGTACAAGGGAAAGAGTGGCTTTAGTCAAAATAAGACAAAATCAACAATCCAAAGAAAAATAGCTTCTCTCGGTATTAACAACTTCATCAGGGCCTTAAAGAATATCCATTTCTTGGTATATCGTGTGTTAGCATAGGGTCTTTGTTTGGTTACTGTGATAAGATGACCTAGACCAGCTAACTTAGAAACAACAGAAATTAATTCCTCACAGTTCTGGGGGCTAGAAAGTTCAAGATCAAGCTGCCACCTGACTTGGTGTGCAATGGAGGCTCCCTCGGCTTCATGGGTATTGTGTCTGTGGTGCATACTGGCATGACAGAAGAGGTCAGGCAGCTCCTTTCAACCTCTTTTATATTTATTTATTTATGTTGTTGTTGTTATTGTTGTTGTTGTTATTATTTGAGATGGGGTCTTGCTAAGTTGTCCAGACTGGCCTTAAACTTGCAATCCTCCTACCTCAACCTCCAAAGAAGGTAGGATTACCTGGTTCACAAAGGCGAGAATTCTCTTTATGAGGGCGGAGCCCTTATAAACTCCATCCTCTCCAAAGACCCCACCTCTTAATACTTTTCCAGTGGGTATTAGGTTCCAACATATGAAAGTTGGGGGGACACCGATGCTCAGACTGTGACATTCTTAATGTGTACTCTACAGTGACATGAATTGTCTGAAGTTTCATAAGCCCAACTTCTGTGTCCCTTTTGTAAACACAGCAATTGTCAAGCTCTACCATTTGCCGGCTTCTACTCTAAATATCTGCCTGAAGAGGACAGCAGGATGACTGTGGCGTCCATGTGTTCCTAGCTCGCTAGTGTGTATGCGTGTGCCACCCACCCTGGGAGAAGCGCTAGAGCACTTTGCGTGGGGTTACCAACACTGACTAGACTCGTGGTACGGGTTGTGCTGATAGGCCTGTTTCCTCTCCTCTTTCCCATCCCGCAGATTCCACTGATGGCATCTCTTTCCTCCATCTGGCACCTCCTCATCACACACTGCTCCCCATCTCTAGCCACATTTTATGTTTTTTAACTTCTTATGACCAGACACCCCGCAGCTCACCTTAAGAGGATTATTCTCCTTTTGTATCTGAAAAACAAAACCTTGCCTTTCTTCTCTCATCTCTGTCCCCGAAAGGCCACATGTAGCAATGATAAGTGTCCTCTAATGCACCATTCCTCTCTCTGAGTCTAGACAGACACATCGCTGCTTTCTGTTTTTTAGAGTTAGAGCCACTGCTAGGGATTATGTTGGCTGAGGTGAAGGAGGTAGAGGAGCAGAGAGTTTAAATCCATCCAGGGAAGCACACAATTTGCAGATGCTATAAATTTGAGGAAGTTGTCTCCATGGGCAGTGTATATGCATGGAGTGGTGGGGGGCAAGGGGTGGGAAACAGGAACGAAAGGGGGGTGGAGACTCAGAAATTAATGGCATCTGCAGTGAGTCTCCATGTCCTGATTTGGTATGAAGCTGGGGCCACAGAAAGAAGAAAAATCACCTGTATACTAATCCTGTATTTGGTGTAGTTTAAATAATTTTAAATGAAACTGTCAGACTTAAGCTCTGAAATGTGCCTCCAGCAAAAGATAAACACAGAGAGAAGGGGGATTGTGAAGGGAGAGAAGACATTGCAATCTCTAATATTTTTAATCAGTCTGTCTCTGTCTTCCTCAAACAGGAAACATTGTTGCAGATACCCTTGCAGACTATAAATTTTCTGATTTTGTGTGTGTGCTGTTCAAAGCAAGCATGATAGTTTCATTTCAGAGGCTCAGCAAGACTTAAAAATCTCTGCTTGGCAGCTGCCGGGCCAGTAAAAGCATCAGGTGCTGTCAATGGGTGGCTCAGTAATCGACCTGAAATCTGCAAATGTAAAGCAGCAGCTGCAGCCAGCCCCTTGGGTACACAAGGCTTGGCCACAGAATGGGAGGCAGGGAGGTACTGCAGACAGGCAGTGTGAAAGGAGTCTGGTCCCAGATGCTGTGCAGCCAGCCCCAGATCATCCCAGTCATCAGGCTGCTACTAGAATTTCCACTGTCAGAGTCAGACCGCTGAGCTAAACCTCTGCTTTCAAATGTTGAAACCTTCTCTAGAGCCTTACCACAAAGGAATAGAACTATGTCTCAGGTTAGAGTCTATAATTTTGCTGAAAAAACTATTTCAGGGGAGAACATTACTCCCCTGAGACAGGGGAGAAGGCTGAGAAAAATAGAAGGAGTGCCTCAAAATACTTGGGAAGAGGGCTGTAGCAATGATGCTCCGAGTCAAATAGAGCTTTGCCTAAGTTTAGTTTCAACTGGAGGACTGAGCCCAGGGCTAGATAGAAGTTTGGACTTGAGGAGTGTGGTTCTAAAGCAAAGCAGCACAGTGCCAGTGGATGTGCCTGAGATAGGGGAGACATTGGCAAGGAGAGGCTCTCTCAGCAAGACATCATGGCCACCTCAACTTAGCACAGGGTGTTCTTTGCGTTGGTAGCTGAGCTGGGACTTCCTTTCCTCCTCAATCCTTATTAGGCAAGTTAAAGCCAAACATCCTAACATAGCTCCCCAGGTAGACAGGTCTAGAAGGCCAGCACCAGATAGATCTGCTTCAGGCAGATCGCTTGAAAAGTTGAATTTCAGCTCAGCCTCAAGGGAAATGAGACTGAGAAAGGAAAGGGGAGCCCAAAAGTCAACCTTAACTTTATGCATAATGTTAACTTCAAACCAAAGAACATCTTTACTTATAGGGAAGATCCTGTCTATTTTTAAGAGCTTGTGGGTGATTATATTTTGAGTTGGGGCTATAGTTGACATTTCAGACTGCCTATTCCTTTGAAGCTTGTATATAACTTTTCTTCCTTTCTTTTCTTTTCCTTCCTTCCTTTTTCTTCCTTCCTTCCTTTCTTTCTTTCTTTCTCTCTTTTTTCCTTCCTTCCCTTCCTTCCTTCCTTCCTTCCTTTCTTCCTTCCTTCCTTCCTTCTTTCTCCTATGTGGACCTCTGCTCCAGCTAAACTAGATTATTTACTGGGCCTTATACCCCTGTGCTTTTCTATCTCTGTGGTTATTTTCAGTTTTTTCTGACATCTGAAATGTCTTCTTCTCAATTCATTTCCAGGTGCCCTGCTGAGGGATGGAGGTCCAGTATTGTATAAGATGTTCAGTCCTACTCAAGGAGAAGTGTGTTCATCATAGGGAAATAGACATGTAACATATTACAAATCAGTGATTCAATGATCATTTATTGAGCTTCCTTTCTGTGCCAGAAGCTGTTTCAGGTGGGGGATATAGTGGTAAACAGTGGCAGAATCACTCTTCCAGCAGCCACATGGAGGGGAAAAGGCAACACAAAATTGTAACCGTGATTAAGAAAAATAAAGAATGCTAAGTCAGAGTGTAATGTGTGTATCCATAACTGCAATAAAACACCTAATATAATCAACTTACAAGAAGTAAACATTTAGCCCACAGTTTTGGAGGCTTCAGCCATGGCTGGTTGGCTTTGTTGATTTTGGACCTGTGGTAAATTGGCACATCATGACAGAAGCATGTGGTAGAAGAAGCTGCTCACCTCATAGCAGGCAGGAAGCGAAGGACAGGAAGAGGCAGGATCATACATTCCCATTTGAGGGAATGTCCCCTTCTTCCCAACAGACCCCACATTTTAAAAATTCCACCACTTTCCAATAACACCATGATCTAGGGACCAAGATTTTAACACATGGATCTTTGGGGGACATTTCAGATCCTAACTATAGCAGGTGTAACTTTACCATATGGTAGCCAAGGGTAGCTTCTTAGACAAGGTGAAATTTGAGCAGAAACATAAGAAAGGCCTGCAGATAGCTATGAAAGAAATATTTTTCATGCAGTAGGAACTCATATGTGCAAAGGCTCTGAGGTGAGCATAAGCTATGGCGTCTGAGGCACTACAGAGGAAAAAGGAAAGAGAACTGTAATAGATTTTGTCAGGGGAGTGGGGGGGGCAGGCTGTACCCCTTAGGCTGTGTTAAAGCATTTGCCTTTTATTCTGAATGAGATGGGACACTGCTGAGGGATGTGAATGGAGGAGATGGATAACAAACAGGTGAAAGAGTTGAGAAGTGGATACTTTTGCAAATTTTTTTTCTTGGTCGTGCTGAATATCATACCCATATTCAGTAATTTTAAAGGACAAAGAATTTGTTGACTTGTATGTGGAATTTCAAAATGGAGAGTCAAAAATGACTCCAAATTTTGACCAGAGGCTTGGAAAGAACATATATATTCTTATATATATACATATGTGTGTATTCTTGTGTGTGTATATATACAAACATATATATGAACACATATATATGCTTACTTATTTATTTTCCCAAATATATATAAACATATATATTCTCATATATATAAACATATATATTCACACACACACACATACACACATATATATTTTTTCCTAAAATGAAAACATTTAAGGTGTGTTGGAAATGGGAAACTGTTATATTGAGGTATTTAGGCCTGATATATCTGATATCTATGAGATAGAAAAGTGGGGAGATTAAGTTGGTATAGCATGTGGATTCTGAGTTTAAGAAGAGGTCTGAGTTGGGATCATTTGCTGCAATGGACTGAATGTTTGTGTCCCTCCATGGTTCAGATGTTGAAGTCTTAGCCCCTAGTGTGATGTATTAATTCCTAGGGCCTTAGTGGTTTTAGGAGCTGGAGGCTTCAGGAGCCCTAGTGGATGGGATTGGTACTTTTATGAAGGTGACTTCAGAGAGCTCTTTCTTTCTTTTTGCCCTGTGAAAATATGATGAAAAAGTAACCATCTGCTACATGGAAGAGAGTTCTCACCAGAACCCAACCATAGTGACACCACAATCTCTGATTTCCAGTGTCCAGAATGTTGAGAAGTAGGTTTCTGCTGTTTATAAGCTACTTAGTCCATGGTGTGCTGTAGAGCAGCTTCAAGGGACTGAGACATTTGAGTGTGAAACTCATTTATTTGAGATTGGATCACTGAGGGGATGAGTGTAGGTGGAAAAGAGAAGAGGGTTGAGTCTTGGCCTCTCTGTTGCCCCAGTATTCTGACGAGAAGGAAGAGCTGGCAGGATAGGAGGATGAAAAGGAAAAGGTTGATTTTTGGTCAAAAAGTGCCTGTGCGGGTGATTTATACAAGGCCGCTGGCAGGTGGAGTGAGCTGAGTATTGGGAAGAGATGGTTGGATTTGACTGAGGTCACTGCTGACCCAGCTAGCACCTTCTTTCAGATGGTGGACACACAGATATGCTCACTTGTACAGAAGCCCCATAGTAGAAGCATTTATAAGGTACAGAGCAAAGTGTTCAGTCCTATCTGGGGAGCTCCTTCTCCAACTTCTGCCTGCTAAATTACATCATCACAAAATCCATCCACCCCATGAATCTGCTTTCACCTGCCTTCTCTTTTGTCTTTTCCCAACTCACCTAGACTGATTGACTTTCTCCTTTCAACTTGCTATAGAAATTTTATGGCACTTAATCTGTTACTGCCTACTACTATTTGTACCTGTCTATATTGTAATCAGCCTGAGGATGGGGCTTTGCTTTATGTGTTACTCACATATGTATCTCACCTCTAGCATCTGGCAGAATAATCACTCCAGAAAATGTTTGCTGAATTGAATTTTCAGACTTTTCCCAAACTTCAGGCCACACATTCCCAGGGTTGTCTAGGAGCCCTCTGGGTTGTCAAATGCTGGATCAATGCTTCTCCAAGTCTAGTATGCATCAAATCACCTAGAGTCCAGGTTAAAACAAGGTTACTGGGCTCCACCCCACAGTTTCTGATTCAGTAGGCTTGGGCTGACCCAAGAATTTGCGTTTCTAACAGGCTTCTAATTGGCACTGAGGCTTCTAGTTCAGGAATCACACTTCGAGATTTCGTTCAAGCATGTCCGTTACTTAGCTCCCCTGGAGAAGCTGGCTCGTGTTTCTTTGTGCCTAAAGGCATCTGGTCTGACTGCATGGGAGAATGCAAATGCCACTTCTCTGTGCTATTAAAATGCCAGCATGGCACCATGCATGAGCCTCTGTCACGGAGCAGGGACAGACATCTGCACTGTCATCAGAGAGCAGGCTAGACAGCTGCTGCTCTGGACCTGCCGAGACTCAGAGCCACCGGCCTCTTGCACACACCAGCAAGGTGCTCAATAAACAGGTGCTGATTCTCCTCAACTTTCTTTGTACAATTTTATCAGCCAAGTCCTGAAAGGGCTTGGTGGTTCCCAAGAATATTTAAACTATCTTGTAGATGAGTTCATTGCACATTACTGAAGGCCTGTTCTCTACATCAATTTATAAAGTCATTGAGAATGAGAATGATCAATATTTATTCTGAATATTCAGAATTTTAGTTGATTCACAGTACTTCCTTTTAGGAAGAAAGTCTATGGGGTGGGGGGACATCTAAATAGGATGATTACAAGCACTTGTAAAGTAAAATAGTGCCCACTAGCAATAAGCACCAATTCCTTGTGTCTAAGTCCTATTAATCCAATCTTATTTCCTTTTTTAACAAGTTGTGCAGATATTTGGTTGACATCACTTTTTAGATTTAAGCATAGTCCCTGGAATGTGGATAGATTTGTATCCAGGTGAATGACAGTCTCCATAGTGCTCTGAGTAATGGTTCTGTATCAATCCAGAGCAAGGCCTCAGTCTTCAGCTCTGTCCTGCCTAACATCTTTATCAGAGTAAGACAGAGATACTGAAGGCTCACTGGTCACACTTTCACCTAATTCAAAGCTGGGATGGGTAGTTAATTGTCACATGACAAACTGGGCTTCAGGGAACCTTGACAAGCTCAGGAAGTGGGCCAGGATTTTTTTTTTTAATGAAGCAATTGTCTCAAAGTAATAAAATGAAACAAAGCTCAATAGCAGAACTCAAAATGTTTAGGAATTTTTGTTGCTAGAAAGCATAATGTGTCGTTAGTGCAATATTGCAATGTAGCTTTCCCCAAAGTTGATATATGGAACTGTATTAATAGACCGACAGTGTCCAGAACAAACGGCATTTGCAGCATGATAAGCAGTTGGGAATTCATAGGCAAACAGAATCATGTCCTGAGTGGCCTAGATGATGAATAGACTGGATAATGTGTCTTATGATGAGGAACAGAAGGAACTGAGGGAGTGTAGTTTTCAGCCTGGAGAGGAAAAGACTAAATATTTCAAATATTTTGGAATCACGCATGTGAATTCCACTTAGTTTTGATGGTCCCAAAAACAAAAGGTAAAATCAATCAATGGATGAAGTAAGAGGGTTACAAATTTTGGCTTAATATAAAGAAACAGTTTAGTATTCAGAATTGTCTATAGATGAAATAATAAAAATATTAATGATGGTGAAGGGGAGGAGGACAGAGATAAGGAGAATGAGGATGAGGATAAGGGGAAGAGGAAGATATAAAGAGAAATTGGTACAATCTCTAAGGATGCATGCAGTTTTACAAGACACATCCCACTCCAAATGTTGTGCTGGATTCATCATAATTATCAGGATAGTGGGGCAGACATCACTAGAGAAATCCACCCATTATCTGAGCAATCATGTTATACAGGAATTCAAGTATCAGGTAGGAGCTTAAACAAAATGACCTTGTTATATAAATACTGTAACTCTGCTCTTTTTAAGGCTTGTGCACAGAAAGAACTATTAGTACAACATGTTTTTTTATTCTTCAAATATTTTAGATCTATTTCTCTGAATGTTTTCAAATATGAGAGAAATTACAAAGATCAGGGGATCATTGCAAAATCTGCCCTTGCTGTTCATCTGAGAGACAGATTGACTATGAACCAGAATCTTTGGATGTGATTACAGATGATCACTATTAATTTTGTTGCTTGTATGCAAAGTTCTGTTATTCATTTAATTATTGTAGTTCTGAGGATCAGACCCAGAGCCTTGAGCATGCTAAGCAAGCACTCTGCTACTGAGCAAAATCTCCAGCCTCTATGGATTGTTTATAACCAATCTTATGCCAATAGGACTTGTATTATAACTCCAACTCACTAATTGTGATCAAGTGGAATATTTCCTTCTCCATCAGATTGAGTTCCATGGAGACACACACATCAAAAAGCGTTGGTATTTTCTATGTCTGTACACTTCCAGACACCTACTTGTATTCAACTGCATTTGGTTGATTAAAAAATATATATTAGAAACAACTAAAGAAAAAACTTTCTGAAACTCACCTTAAGAGATGTACTTATATGCCAAATCTAAAAATGTTGAACTCATAGGAAGAGTTCATGGAATGAAAGTTATCAAGGTTCAGGGGCTGGAGGAAGTAAGGGCATTTTGGTCACAGTACAAGCTTATGGTTATAAGATGAGTAAGTTTTAGAGACTTAATATATAGCAGGGTGACTATAGTGAAAAATTTTGTTTCTTACAATGGAAATCTACTAACAGTGCAGATATTAACAGTGCAGCACGCACACACACACACATAATAACTATCTAGGTGATGAATATGTTAACTAATTAGATTGTGATAATAATTTCACAATATATATGAATATCAAAACATCACATTATACACCTAGAATATACACAATTTTCATTTGACAATTATATCCCTTATCTTGCAATCCAGTAAGCCTGAGAAAATGGAAAATATTGGCTCACACAAAAACCTTTGCACAAATATTGGTAGTAGCTTTATTCATAATTTCCCCAAACTGGAAACAACTCAAATGCCCTTCAGCTGGTGAGTAAACTAAGATAATGAGCCACAATATGCAATAGAATTGTGTTCTGCAATAAAAAATAAGAAACATCTGATATAATACCACAGGTAGACCTCTAATGTAAACTTGAATGGCTCAATATTGTATGATTCAATTCAGAGAACATTCTGGAAAAGACCAAACTGGAAAAACAGAAAGCAGATCAGGGGTTGGGGCTGGCAGAAGGAGTTGACTACAGATGAGCATGAGGGAACTTTTAGATGATCGAAATGTCCTATGACTTGATTCTGGAGTAGGTTACATAATGATATATTTGTTAAAATACCTCTATGTGCTTGAAAAATGGTGAATTTTACTGGATGTAAGTCATACCTCACTTTTGAAAAATCAAATAACATTGACAAAGTGGAGAGGTTAGTGAGGGATGGCTCAGCCTTATAAACAGGCAGAATTCGAATTGGTTTTTGAAGCTGAGAATCAGGTCTAGTCAAGAAGAGGAATTGGAGATTGTCATCTAAACATTGCTTTTCTTTATTGGTGTTTCTTTCTTAGTTTAGAGTTGCTACTGCTTGGGTAGAAGGAATTATATTCTATTTTAGAGGCTTCCTCTTATCCTGCATTAAGGGGCAAATGCCATGCAATCCTGTCCCTTCCTCTGCATTGGATGTCATCTTCCACAAAGAAATTGCCAGGAAAACTGTCCTCTCCCTAGAGTAGATGTGTCTGGGAGCCTATGGCTCCCACCTTCCTGCTGAATGTGATGATAAGAGAGGTTAACCCTGCAGTACCTAGGGCTACTTGCCTACTCAGGAAAAAAAAAAGAAAAGAAAAGAAAAAGAAAAAGAAAGAAAGTAGGCATGTATAAGAAGACACAAAATATTTTGAAGGTTTTAATACAACATTTTCTTATCCTCTTCACACCTAGTAGAGAAATTGCCAGCCCAGGACTTCAGAGAACCAGGTTTGAGTTTCAGGTTTCCCTTGATGTCAGTGATTTCAGTTCTCTGAGTCTCAACCTTCTTTCTGAAAAATGATTACAAGATGTCTGATGTCACAACATTCCCTCATTCTGTCCTCCCTGTCCCTTTGTGAAAAGCAGCCAGAAGTGGTTCAGTCTGAGCACAAACCTTGCATTGTTCCTGGTCCCTCTAAATGCTGTCACCAGATGCATGCCAGGATTCCTGAACCAGGACTGTGCACATTACCAGGTAACACTATATGGCTGAGAGGCCCAGGATTCCACCCTGGCTCTGCTGTATGTGTGACCTGGAGCCAAAGGCTTAACGGTAGTGTTCACAACTGAATGATGCAGGTCATCATGAGTGACTTGCTATATCGTTGCTGGGCACTGAACACTGAATATTAATATATTAGTGAGCATGTAATATTTATTTAGTCAATGACAGCTGCTAATACTACCTTTTAATATCTATGTATTTAATATTTTATTACATGCTTATTAAGTAAATGTATTAAAATAAATTGATGATTATAAATTTTATTTATTGATGTTCTCGTTATCATTAACTACCTCTACATTATTTGATTGTTATGAATCTGGCACTCCTTTCTGACCCTTTCTTTGTCCAAATGATATCCACACTGGGGGCATCAGTCTGATTCCCAGCCTCAGTCCAAAGCCGACATGAAATCAGAATCCTGGAGGTGCCAGGCTGCATACCAATCAGGCAATGGCTCCAGGAGACAGAGCCCCAGGAAGGAGAAAGGCTGAAGCCCAGAGGCACAGCAGCCCTGGCTGCTTCTGCCTTCCAGAGATTGATTTATCACCAGGTTTCTGATGAATGTGTGAGAAACAGGGCTGGTGATAAAGCAGTGGGAGCCATAATTAAAGTAACAGCTCTTGTTTTTTAAATGCAGTTTACGTAGTGCTTGGCTTTCTAGGCAATTTCCCCATCTCCCACTTTAGGACAAACTGTTTCCTCTCTCTGGAGATTGTTGCTGTGGGACTGGTAAGCATAAGGAAGGTGCCCAGGCAGCCTGGAGAAGGAAGAGTAGACGCAGCTCCAGGAAGACAGTCCCTTTGTCCTTAATTCAAGTGTTAGGAAAAAACAAGTCCTCAGAGACCTTGTGCCATTTGGAGACTTTCTGAGAACGGGGAGGGGAGTTTTAAACACTGCTGAGCTCTGAAACTTTAGGAGACGAAAACTGTCACAAGGGCCATTCTCTTTCCAGAGTCTGCAGCAACCTACAGGAAGTGGGTGCAGCAGAGAAGGGAAAGAAAGCCACATAATCAATTCATTACTAAATCTATGTTCTCTGGCAACCATGTCTAACCCGAGTGGCATATTTCACAGGTTATAAATTAACAGAGGACCTGCAGCAGATTTTGCCTCTCAGAACTCCCACTCCCTCTTAGTTTCCTTCTCACTTCCTGGCTCTCTCTTCTTCCTGCTCACCCTCCTTTCCCATACTGTCCACAACCTCACTCCCAACTTGGCAAATGTCCTACAGAATCAGACATTGTGACACCCCAAACAAGCTCACAAATCAGAGATGTCTTTTGCCTGAGTCCTGGGAACTAGCAGTGCCCTCCAAGAAGCGAGGATGTCCTTCTGCCAGCTGGGAGCCACATTTTGTGGAGGACTCTGGCAGAATTTCATCTATCAATGTCCAACCAGTGCTGCGAGGGGTCAAGGGTAGCAACAAATAATGCTTAAAAAGTTGGTCAAATAATGCAAGTGCTTTTCCTAAAATCCCAAGCCCTGAACATGTCAGACTGTGTTGATCCCTCTCCTGACAAGGTCTCCAATTTTTGTTTTTCTTATTCAATGTTCCTAGAACCTTGATTGGGGGGGGGGGTGAGGCTTAAAGTCAATGGGGATTTATACACACACACAAACACAAATGTGTGCATGTGTGCCAGTGTATATCACTCTGAGCCTAGACATTCCCCAGTTTTCCCCAATGGTAAATGAATCCCAAGAATGGATGACCCAGAGTGATTTATATTCGCTTTTGGTATATGTTGTGGTATACCTTCCTAATTGGGCTTTGCATACAAATGAGTTTGTATTTGTTGATTACATACCAGCAGCATGGTGAGCTGCTCAGGCTGAATTACAAGCTGATAACCTTACAAATAAGCAACCTGCTGGATCATAGGTCTCTGGGATTGCTATTTCCACAAACATGGCATGGCCCATTCTTTCTCTGCAGTGCAGACAGGAAGACGGTGTGATAAACTCTGACAGGCCAAAATCTGAGAAAAATCCATTGGACTTTATTCTTAACTAGGAGTAACAAACCCTTCAGAGCAGGAGGCCATAACCAAAGCAAAACCCCATCTGAAGGCCTTTTCTGTGATTTTGCCCAAGTTGCCAGCTTACTACATCTTGTCCTATACACAATTCAAGTCCTCATCATGGGTAGGACCCCTTGCCCCCAGGACCTGAGGCCTAAGCCCTCAGGACCATCTATATTAATCTGAAGGTTTTTGGGTGCTGTGTTTTCTCAGAGCAGAACACAAACTCTGATTGAAAGTCGATGAAGTATTGAATTCCACCGTGAACACTGTCTTTCCCTTTTTCAGAATTCCAAACCAGGTTATCATTAGCCCAGACAGACAGGACCAGATGCTCTCCTGAATAAACTAGAGTAATTCCTGGAGCATGGCTGCACAGGGTTATGTGGCAGGATTTACACCTTGGCTCAATAGAAAAGAATCATTTCTGTCTTCTGGTTATTCTTGGAGCCACAGAGCCCCTTTCTGTCCTCCAAAGTCACAACAGGATGCCCTGATTGTGGCTAATAACCACAACTAGGGACAACTAGGGGGCATGGCCCTTTGAGCTACCCTTCAGGGTAGGAGCTGTCACCCAGCAGGGCTTCAAGCAGAGCAGGAGGTATATCTATCATGATCCTAGAGGATTTTCCCAAAACTGTCAGCCTCTTAAGCATGTTCAACAGAGAGACAGCGACATGCGAACAGGTGCATGATCTGCCCTCCAAACATCACCAATAGATGCTGCTCAGAACTCTTCTCAATCTTCTCAGTCAAGGATTATACTCATGGATGGAGCCTACAGGTAAAAGCAAGAATGGAGGCCGGGGTGAAAGAAGGAAAAAAAAGGAGTGAGAAGACAAGAAGTAAAAGAAGTAAATGTGAACTGAGAGATGTGTGGAGAAAGTCCAAACTGAATATGAAGACAAGACTCATGGAGTACTTTCTAAGGGCCAGGCCTGCACAAAATGTATCTCATCTAATCTTTATAACAATCTTATTACAATGGATGTCTTTATTATATCCATCTTATAACAGAAGAAACTTAGACTCTAAATGTTTAAGTAAGCTACCCTAACACACATAAGTGTGTGTAAGGCTTAAGAGGTTTGGAAAAAGTGACAACTAAATCCTAATCTTAGCTCTTTGGAATGAACCATTCTCTGTAGTGCAGGCTATGTGCTACCCCTGCCTCAGTTTCTCTTCAAGATGAGAAGCATTCTATTCTTTTTTCTTCCTAGAATATTGTGCAGCACAGTGGATTAAGTTTATTAAAGTCACAGCACTGCTAACCTCTTGGTGACTATCTTCACAAATTTCCTCCTTTCCATTGAAATTAGGTGGATGGGTAGACTATGGCTACAAATTGCTGCTGTTGTTCCTAGAGAAATTGAATCAAATGTACACCTAGTCTGCTTAGAGAGGAGACAGCTCTTTTGAAAGCAAAATAATAAAGCAATGATTTCTTCTCTGTTTTTAATTTATTTTTTTAGTGTTGTGGATTTGCAGGCGTATTCCTCTTTCAACACTATGTGCTCACAGCCCCCAGTATCGGAGAAATAAAATCATCAGCCTGCTCTCCAGCTCACATCTCCCCCCACTCAATCTCTCTCTCATACACACGCACGCATGTACACCACATACACATAGATACATGCACACACACACGTACACACGCTCATGTGTATACACATGCAAACACAACATGTAATGCTTTCAATCCAATCCTTAGTTTCTGGGCCTGTAGGAACTTTGAAGAATTGCTTCGTCAGTATGTGAATGATGAATAATGAAGTTTTTTTTTTTTTTTTTGAAACACATATGCTTATTATTGGTAAAGGAAACAGAAGGGAAAGAAGGGAAAAGAGAAAGTCAGAGGAACTAAGGGCAAAGAGATGGAGATAAAGGGCAGAGAGAGGGAAAAAAGAGAGTTCGCAGAAGGATGTGAATCGTTACTTGCTGAAGCCCACAGTCTTGAGGAGCACACTCTTGACAGTCCCATTTTACAGGAGAGATGTATAAATTCCTATCATTCCCACTGCAAAATGGTCAGGAGTCTGGTCCCCACCAGGAGTGCTCCAGACTTCATCAGCCCTGTCACTCTACCTCTAGGCATTAGGTTTATATCAAAGAAAAAAATTCAACAGCTTTTTGTATCTCTATTATTGGGCTGAGTTTAGAACTGACTGTTATTAGAAAAGTTCCCCCAGACACGTGGTACCATCTCTTCAAGACAGATGCCTGTTTGGCAACAGTTCTGCTTATTTTCACAGCCCCAAGAGCCCTAAGTGTTGGACTAACTCAGTGTTACTCAAACTATAAGCTGCAACTATTAAAGGTTATTAAATAATTTAGTGACCTCCACTTGAAATGTTTGGAAAATGAAATATAATTATTAAAGTGCATGACATATAGTAAAAGATATTTTATGAATATTGTATTTCAGTGAAGTGTGTGTGGGCACTGTGTATATCACTGTGTGTGTGATGCAAAATGAATTTCTTTCTGTGAGTCACAATCAGGTTGACAACTCCAGGACCATAAGACCTGGGGGTCCCCAGAGAATCTGTGAATATTTGACTCAGTTGCTCCCCCGATAACCTGTTTCTAGAAAATAGGGGCCTGAAATCTTTTGATGACGAGCTCTCCCATGATTCCTCTGCCTGAGGGATTTGGTACTGAAGAAGATTCTAGCACATCATGGACATCCAAAACTTTACAGAAACTTCTTGAGTCACCTCCTTGGACAATTCCAAAGGGTTGTTGGGGAAAAGGATGAGATAGGTTCATTCTATCCTGATCTAATAGGAAAAACTGTTAGCACAGCAGTTTCCAGCAATGCAGACCCCACTTTTTGGACTGGTGCACCACCTGCCCACCCGCATTTGCCCATCTCCCCTTCCTGCCAGTCTGATCCAGTCACTTCTGATTGACTGATTGACTCGGGCAGCCCCATGAGGGCTAGCACTCCATATGATGAAGCCAGTGCTGTGTAAGGGGTTGATTGACATCCCCAGGATCTGACTCCGTGTGCAGCCCCACTTGCAGATAATGTTAATGGTTGAGGAATTAAAACGCTGCTCAGTGCCTAATGAATACAGCATGTGCTCGTATTAGCACATGCCAGCTGCATTTCTGAGAACTAGGAAGCAGCAACAATTTCTAAATTATTTATCAGTTCCTTTACCTCCACCCCAAAAGAGAGTTAGCTTATGCATTTATTTATTTCATGAACCAATATGCAGAGTAATTGCTTTGGGTTTTTGTGATTTTTTTTTTCTAAGGATTTTCTTTTCCTGATTCAACAGCAGGGGGAAAAAAAGAGAGAAAATATCATGTCAATGTCATTTGAATCATAATAGGTACAAATTCACTCCCCTGAATAAATAGAGAAGCTTATTTATCAAACACAGACAAGATGTCTGTCGAGTTGTTAACAGAGGAAGAGAGATTTGAGGAGGCAGAAGCAATTGCAAAAGTTTGCATATCTTCAGAACTCCCTTGGGAGGAGCAGGGAGCTGCTTCCCTGGCTGGAAACCTGTGCTTTGGCAGCAGATTGGCTAGCCAAATGTGGCTATCCTAGGATGGTGAGTGAGGAAGCAGCAGGCATTTCTTGTGGAGTCTGTGATTTTAGCTTTTTTTTCCCCTCTTACTTCATTTTCATCTTTACCCTGGGTACTGCTCTCTGGTGCAAAAACAAGCTTCTGGAGTATCTTTCCCTGTGTCTGTCCTAAATCAGCCACCTCCTCTGAGTCTTGCCTCTCTGCCACTGAGAAGTCACTCCTGCTGCCATCCTCTCTCTGTGCTCCATCCTGAAGGAAGCAGCATGATTTGGCTTTCATCTGCTCCACATCCAGGAGCTCCTTTGTGGGCTTTACATTTACTGCTTCCTATAATTATCACTACAAATTATGAGAAAGATCTATAGTGTAACACTCTTATATAATGAAAACCCCAAATGTCAGCTAGTCTAATGACTGTTCCAAGGTCATCCCCAATAATACCAGGTGTCAAACCCAACCAGGTTTGCACCCAAGGTCTTGTCCACTACTCTACAATGGTCTGAGATATCTGGTCTGTGGACTAAAAACATGGGTTCCATCCCTGACTGCTGAGATAGCTTGGACAAGTTGCCTATACCTCTCTGGAACTCAGCATTTAGGCAGATTTCTAAGGGTAGAAAGATAGATTTCCTGGACTTATGCCCCAAGGCAGCCACAATGGAAACTCAGAGAAGTTGCTGAGCTTAGTTTCTACACCTGTAAAATGGAGCTGATAATCAGAGTAAATCATGGGAATAGCTTTGATGATTACATGAGTTATTATTGGTAGAACAGATAGAGTTGAGCTTTGCCCAGTAAACACCCAGCACATGTTAGTTATCATTATTTAATTTTTGTCTGTTTCCATATTTACCACATGAGGGCATTAGAAGTGATGATCTTGAAGGTCTCCATTGGTTTTGAAATTTTATGACTTCTTTAAAGCTCTATAGCCCTTTATGGCATTATGCCAAGAATAACAAAATTAGAGGTGAAAAGTGAAATGAATGTGAGCAGTATGAATAGCTTGCACTTTAGATCTCTTTCATATTGGCAAAGCCTGTCTGTGTCTACATGTCGTTTCATCTGACCCTATGACCCTCACATTCTCTCCTATGGGTAGGTTGGGATTACTCTCCCTATGCTAAAGACTTGTTCAGTGATTGGCCCAAGGTTAGAAATTTAGGGGGAACTCTAATCCACACTGTTTGCTTCCAAGAGAGCTCTCAGTTGTCTACAAGGCAAAGGGATTTGAGATTCTGAGTTAAACTCTAAGCAAGGAGGTGCCCTAGAAAATGAGCTTTTGTTTAACTGTATTAGGCATTTTTCACTTCAAAATAAAACACTGGGCACCACATCCTGGCTGTGTTTCACTAGCTCATCTTTCTCAAAACATCAGAATTTACCATTTCTCCTTTTTTTCTGACTAGAGAGCAATTAATCTTGTCTCCTCTAGACCCTCACCCTGGCACACACTACATTTGTCTTGAAAGTTGAGAGAAGAAAAAAGTTAAATAGCTCAAAGCAACAAGTAGTGTGCTGAAGTTCAAAGCCTGGCCAATGGGAACCAGTACAAGTTGCTCCCAAAAGCTCCTCCAGTTATTTGGGGGCTGTCATCCAGCAGTCAGATCTGCATCTGCACATACTCCCCTGGGCTCTTGGGCAAGACTACAGGAGTCAGGGTCAGACTATAAAAGGAATGCTGCTCTGCATTTGCATGCAGCACAGTGACCAAAGGTCCTGTGGGGAAGGGAGAGGCTAGGGACCTAAGAACTTAAAAAGGAAAGCAGTAGATATTCTTGAAGCTTTGGTTAAGCAAAAACTAGAGAAGGAATGCTTATTAACACTTGTATTTTCAAGCTTCCACAGCCTTTACTATCTACACTGCATAGACCGCTTCTAAGCTTCACCATGTTCCTTGAGTAGAAATACCATCTCTCTCCACAAATCATAAGTTCAGACTTGACCAGAAACCTGTAATGCATTTTTGCATCCTCTGCCACTAGTCAGAGGCTGTGATTGAGCCTCTATTTTTCAGCTGACATAATTAGCAGGCTATTTAATTGACACATGGGGGAAGCTGGTCCTCCTTTGTATAAATGCCTTGGCTACACCCCCTTGGGAGCAAGGGAAGGTAGATGGAAAAGAGGACCAATTCCATATGCCAAATGCTTGTCTTGCTTTAAGGCACTGCTTTCTTCCTTTGGGAAGAAGAAAATGAGGGAGGGGGCAAAGGTGGCAGAGAGATTTAATTTTTTTTTAAATGATGGGTGTTAAGCAATGGAGTCCTCTGAAGTAGAATTTAATATACCCATATAAACAGATGAAAAAGCAGATACTCAGGAAACAATGAATAAGTGATAGATACTCAATTCAGACTCACACCTGTCTGACTGCAAATCCCAAATTAATTCCACTGCATCCCAGAGATTCAATCACCCCTCAATCCTTTTTCAAGCTGCTTTCATAACACATCAATTAATTACTCTGCAAAATATTAATTGAGTTCTCAGTGCATGCATGAGGAAGATTTTTGGTCCTATAGGGAATATGGGGAATATGAGGAAAAGTAATAATACTAATAACAACAATAATAACTACCACTTAAAGAGTGATTACCATTTTCTAAGCAGTGTTCAGATCATTTTAGAATTATTGACTCATTTTTTTAATGAGACACCTACATCTAAATGACTAACCCGCAAAGACAGCACTGCTCTGCCTTTGAACAGTGAGCTTTTGCTTCTGGTTACTGGGTGTTCGGTAGCGGTCACAGGTGGAGAACAGGCTGTAAAGCCCACTGTGGAGGCCAATGCACACTTGGGTATTTCAGCTGTGGCATAGTAGCTCCTCGCCAAACCACAATTTCTCCATCCTTTCACCATTGCCCCAGGGAAGTTTTCCTAAGCAAATCCATGAACAGAACATATTGATCCTGGATGATGGAAGGAGGTTTGTGAATCAGTTGGTGAGATATTTTCAACAAACATGTTGATTTTTCCCCCAATTTCAATTAAAGGCTCAGGTTTCATCTGTAGCACCTGGGAAAGCCACAGATAAATATGTCCTTCGTCCTCTCAGCAAAGAGGCTGTGATGAGCAGAGTTTGAATCATATCTGAAGAGTTAGAGATGAGACATTGCTTAAAATTTCCTACCTGCAAGGTTTTTGAGACACCTGGGAGCATAATTGAGTGAAGGAAGAGAGAAGCTAACATCATCCAGGAACTGCCCCATTTATCAGGGCATGTGGTGGAGTGTTAGTCTCTCTCTCTGGTTTCCTCCATTGTGAGTCCAGAAGGAATTTCCTTGTCTGACCACCACAAATAGCTACAGAGCACTCCTTGCCTCTCATCCCAGGGCATGAAATGTCCCTCACCCTGCCAAAAGGCTAATCCAGCTACTTTGACCACCGATTCTGTCTCCTCTAGAACTTCGGCTCATTCATTTCTTTCTTTTCTCTTCAGTATCTTTAGCCTGTCTTTCCCTTTGGCTACATTTTCTCATTCTAGATTTTTTTTTTACTGATAGAAGTGGCTATTTTTTTATTTGTTCTAATTAGTTATACATGACGGTAGAATGCATTTTGATACATCATACATAAATGAAGTATAACTTCTCATTCTTCTGGTGGTACATGCTGTAGAACCACACCAGTTGTATAGTTATATATGTACATAGGGTAATAATGCCCAATTCATTCTACTATTTTTCCTACCCCCATACTCCCTCCCCGCTTTCACTCCTTTTTGCCTAATCCAAAGTACCTCTATTTTTCCCTAGTCTCTCCACTCCATCGTGAATTAGCATCCGCATATCAGAGAAAACATTTGGCCTTTGTTATTTTGGGATCAGCTTATTTCACTTAGTATGATATTTCCATTTTGTTTCAACCTACAAAATTTTCCTTAAACATTAAAAACAACAACAACAAAAATCCTTGAAATGCATGATCTCTTTCAACAATGATCTTTTCTCTCTCTTCCTTTTCATCCAGATTCTTAAAAAGCAGTCCATACCCCCACTATCTTCACTTTATGACCTTATTTTTACTTCTCAATCAACTAGCTATTATCAGACCTCTAGCCTCACTATTTCATTGAAATTACTCTTGTGAAAGTCAGAAATAATGACTTCATATATGCAAAAATGTACAAAGCACTTTCGAGAATTTCTGATCTTCTGAACATATTCTCATCTCACAGTGCTATACAGTTGATACAAGTAACCATCCCTCCATCTGAAAATGCTGCACCCTCAGCTTCTGAGGTGTCTTTCTTTTCCAATTGTCCTTTTAAATGGTTGGTTTCTTTGGGTTCTATTCTTAGCTCACCTCTCAAACTACATGTTTTGCTTGGCAATTTCATTTGTACCCATGTTTTTATATTCAATTTGCATCCCAACAATGCCCAAATCTTTACCTCCAGCCCCCAGACTCCATACCTCTATACCTAACTCTGCTGAGCAGAATCACCTGAATGTCTCCCAGGTATCATATGCTTCAGGCTCTTTATAGCCAATATTGAATCTGTCATCTTTATCTCTTATCCTGCTTTCCTCTAAATTCTCTTTCTTAATTTGTAGCATCTCCCATATGCTCAGTCACCCAGCCAGGAACCTGGACTTTTCAATATTCATCTTTCTCCAGAGGTACATTTATATCCAGTCATCAGTCTAGAAATTTTGAATTCAAATATACCTCCTTTCATCATCTCTGATACCACTCTGACCTTTGGGTTCTCTGACACCACTGTCTTAGTTTAGTGTCTCTCATATACTTCTTGGTCTAATGCTATAGTTCTTATTACTGTCAGTCCTCTATCCCATCCAAAAAACTTCATATTGCTCCCAGAGACATGTTTTCAAAATATTGAGTTACCCACGTGGAAAACAATATTCCACCAAAATCTAAGTTTTGCCACATCACATAAAAAGCGTTGACCTCAGGCCACATCTCTAGTTTCATGTACCTACCCTTACTTCTTATGTTATGCTATTTGCAAGTATTCCAACCTATCATTTAAATGCTTTCTAGCTCTCTGCTCATAATGTTCTCTCTGCTTGGAACATCCTATATTCCTCTCTCCATTATCTATGTAGCTAGATTAGTTCTTTGGTTGCTTCTCTCAGCTAACTAGAGCCACCCTGTTATAGATGAAAGGGAGTAACTTTGACAAACCAAGATCATATTTATAAGGAGACAGTGTAGGAATCTAACCACATGGTTTGGATGGTGGGGGTGAGGGAAGCTTATAACCAATTATCTTTCATTACTTAAAATTATTTTATCATTGAGTCTTTCTTTTGATTTTCCACTTGCATTTTTGTTTCTGGAGAACCCTGTATAACTTTCTAAGGGAAAAGGTTAATTCCTTAAGTCTTTATTGGTTTCCACATAGAAAAAGAGGGTGATAACAGTTAGCTTAGAGTTCTTGGTTAAAATGGAACACTAAAGAAAAAACTTCAGAAAAGAGAAGGGGCCCATTGAAACAGCTAAGAAAATGCCAAACACAACAGTCTACATCACAGGCCTAACTGGGCAAATCTTGTAAATGACTCCAGTAAGTTGGGATTTAAGTTAATGCTTAGATCACTGAAAAACAGAAAAGATAAAATAATCTCCTAAATAATACATAATCATCTCCCTTGTGGTCCTATGTATATTTTCTTAAAGAAAAAAAAATCTGCCAAAGATAGATTATCTGTTTAATGTGATCTTGTGAGATGGGCCAAAGTGCACCTGAGTTTTGAAAATGAGACATAAAGACAATGAACTCAGTACCTCTTAGGCTGATGGAAATAGAGTAAGGGAGAAGTAATATTATCATCAAAAGACTGAAGAGAAGGGAAAAAGGCAGAAAGAGAAAGATCCATTCAGCAAAGTGTGTTGAGCATGTATTACCCATTGGCATTGTTCAATGCCAATGAAATTGTGTTGGTCATCAGTATGGACACAGTTCCTGCCTTAAATATCTACTGATACCAGGTGGGTGGCTATATAAATGTTTGTGATAGGAAGAAAGAATGGATGAATGGAAGGAAGGAAATAAAGGATGAAAGGAAAGAAAAAAGAAAAAAGTTATTGGTTTATACATGATAGCTTAAATTAATCTAATCTATATTAATAGTTTACTGTTTAACTTTTGACCTATCATATTTGTTTGCTCATGGTATGCTCTTCTAGAGAATTCATATAAAATCCACTTACCATTAAGGTTAAGGATCACTCTATTAGACTATTTATTGATGATATATCAATTCAATATGTTGAATTTGATGATTATTAGAACAGACAGTAAGTGAGGTATGGAGTCTGGATTCTACAATTAAGCACGAATAGGATCCCAGTTGATCCTGTACCTGGACCCTGTGGTCATGCCTGGAACTACAGAATGCACCCTGCTTGTCTAGATCACTTGGTGGACCACTCATCTGTCTTATACCCAGGGAAAAGAAAGATGGAGTGATGCTTGGGCTGTGGCGGTTCTGGTCTTCATCTCCTAATCAGTCTCAGTTACTTATAAGCTGCAGAACCATGGGAGGAGAGGCAGGTTTATAACTTGTGATCAGAGATGTTTATTTGTGTTCTGAGCCAGTTTTGTAAGACAGCTATCCTAGTAAAGGATTTATCAAGACAATAAAAGAGAGAGGAAAGAGCCTAGAGACCCTCTAGTGAAACTAGCTCTTTTATATTATAAGACTCTAAGAGGGAATGCTTTTGGGGAAAAAAAAAATACTTTCCCCTATCTACCCTTTGTCTCATTCAGCCTAACACACAGGAAAAACCTCTCCAATCTTCATCTCAGGGCATAAATACTACAGATACTTGATATTCCTTTTCTCTTGTGTCATCCTTATACATGAAATGAGTTTTCTTTCATTAGAAATGATTTTCCTGTGTGGACTTTTCTTGAGGCTGGGAGAGAGACTTGGGGATTCTTGCTATGACTACCCTGTGCAACTTGCTTTAAAACAGTGATAATAGGTTCAGCTCAAGAGACATGTCTCTGGCCTCAATGAGGGTCAGCTGAATCCAGATTGTGGGCAGATAGCCTACTAATTAGAGCCTGGTGTGATTGGAGGAGAAATGCTAACGCTGATCTCCATGTAATAACAATGATGATCGTGTTATAACAATATCATACATTAGTATTGGTGTGATTAAAATAGAGAATCTCAAAGAATCCTAATCATAATAAATCTCCCTCTTAAAGATGAAAAAACTGAAGTTCAAGAAGTAGGAATAATGTGAAATTAGGGAATAATTAGTCTTATTCCGTAAAGAACAAAGCAGAGACCTAGCCCAGGTCTCCTGATTCCAAGCCTAGTGAATTCTTTTCTGTTCCATTTCTGCTTCAACGGGTCTTGCAATTCTCTGAGGTAAAAGCATCAAATCTGTATCGGCACCTTTTTCACCTCTTTCTTTTCATCTTATATCCTCATCTTCTTCATAAAACCATTTACTGAGTTCCCAATTACTGTTTCCAAGATGTATGTTATTTCTGAATATATTTTCCTAGATAAATCAAAAGTCTCTACAAGGCTAGTGAGAAAAATTGAACATATCATCTCTACTCCCTGTTTCTTTCTGTCTCTTCTCCATCAAAAATCCAACTTTATAGTCTGAAGATCATGCTAGATTCCTCCCTTACCCTTATCATAATTTTTTTGAACATTAATATAATTTAATAATTTTTTAAAAAATTTTTTATTTAGCCAGGTGCAGTGACGCAAGCCTGTAATCCCAGCACTTAGGGAGGCTGAGACAGGAGAATCGTGAGTTCAAAGCCAGCCTCAGCAATGGTGATGCGCTAAGCAAACTCAGTGAGACCCTGTCTCTACATAAAACACAAAATAGAGCTGGGGATGTGGCTCAGTGGTTGAGTGCTCCTGAGTTCAATCTCCAGTACCAAAAAAAATTTTTATTTGCTTTTTAATATATATTTTTTATTCTAATTAGGTTTTCATGACAGCAGAATGCATTTGGATTCATTGTATACAAATGGAGCACAATTTTTCATATGTAGAGTTACGCCATATGTTATATGAACCATATGTGATATGAACCATACATGAACCTAGGGCACTATTGTCCATCACATTCCATCATCTTTCCTGCCCCCATGTCCCATCCCTTCCTTCTTCTCCCCTTTGACCAAGGTTTCTCCATTTTTCCCATGCCCTCTCCCACATTATGCCTTATCACAATTTTAATCTGGCCATCAAGTTCTGAAAATTTTATTTCTTTAAGACCAATGGAATCTTCTATTTTCATTGCTATTGCTTTGGGTAACACACAGCTACTTTCTAGCTTATACCACATTAGGGGACCCCAAACTGATCTTCCTGCTGCCAGTCTTGGCCCTCACTCACTCTTCTAATTCCTTGGAATAATTCTTCCTAAAAAACAAATCTGACTAAATTGCTCCCTTTTGAAAAATCCACAAACCTCTCAAACCTTTCAGGGTAAGTCCTTTGTGTGCATACAAGACATTTTATGATCCAGTAATTATTCATCATTCAAGTTTTCTTCTCTTTCCATACCCTACCCTTCAGCTTTACTTGCAGTTCTCTTCACTGAAATTTCCTTCATCTTGTTTTTGCACTCAAAATTTCACATACAGTGCCCCTACTGCCTAAATTATTCTGTCTTTTTCTGTGTTATCTAGATGTTTTAAAACTGGGAATTATCCCCTATAGGGCACACATCAGGAATCAGCTCCTTCAGGAAATATTTCTGCACCCCTTACATAAGACTTAGGTACCTTTTCTCTGTGATATCAGAGTACCCTGTGCATTTTTCTATCATGGTGGTTATCTCATTGCAGTGTAATTCTACATTCACAGTGTTTATCTGCCTCCTCCACAAGCCTCTTGTTTTCTACATCTTGTATTGCCAGTGTCTTGCAAAGTACCTGCCACAGTGGGTGTTTAGCAACACCATTGCTAATGCAGATGGGGGCCAACAGCTTAGCCATGCTATCCCAAGTACATTTATAATCATGCTATCCCAGTCACTATGGTTATTTGTTTAAAATAATATTTCCATTTGACAGTCTTTATCACACAATACTCCAGGAAGAAAAAACCTCACAATTCTGGCATTCCTACCAGAAATGTTCACGTTTCAAAGATAATTAGTTCTATCCGATGAAATCATTTTTAATTGAAATTGGGCATCTCAAACTTATGAAACCTTACAAAGTGCTTCTCCATATCACCTACACCCTACATTTTGATTCACCTGGGCCCTTTGCTTCAGGTCTACTCAGTTCCATGCAAATGTTGAGTGGGAGGGATAAAAGGTACATTCCAGGCAGCTCCAGGGTTTTGGGGGCTCACTCTGAACACTCACTTGCTGAGGGCAGCCCTGATTGTGAGTGCCCTGCATGCACCTTGCAAATCTGGAAGCTTAATAAAACCTTGTTTATAAGCATTCTGTCCAGGATGATTCAATTAGCCAATTATTCATAATTCATTTATATAACCACCAAACTTGTTTTGAGCACCTGCTATATGCCTGTAATATAGAGATGAATTAGAGACAGCCTCTTTGCCCTTGTGAAGCATTTTAGAGTTGGTGGAAGAGAAAAAATGTACAGACAATTATAATGCAATGAAAAGATGAAAGTGATAGAAGTCTACACAAAGGGCAAGTTTCCCAGACAGAAAGATGAGAGGGGCATTCTAGGCAGAAAAAAAAGACCAAGTATAAAATCTGGGAAGAATGAAAAAGAACATGAGAATCAAGTAAGTTTTAGATAATAGGTGAAATGCATCTTAGGGTAAATGTCAGTGGGTTAATTTGGGAAGTCTAGAAGAGGGAATATTGAGAAAAGAGGTTTGCAGAAGCAAACTACAAGTAGACTAAGGCAAAATAAAGAAAAAGAAAGTGGTACAGTTTGGATGTGGTTTGTCCTCTTGAGGTTAAGGTATTGTAAGCTTTGTCCCCAGCAGGGTGGTATTGGTAGGTGGTAGAACCTTTAAGAGGTGGCATTTATGGGGAGATCCTTTGGTTTTAGAAAGAGCTGCCCTCAAAGAGATTAAGTGGTTGTTATGAGATCCTTGATCTCTTGCAAGAGGAAATAGTTGTAAGAGTGAGCTCAATTCTTGTATGGCCCTCTGGCTTCTTGTTTTGGGATATGATTTTTTTTCCTACATGCCCTTTTGCCATTGAGGCTGATACCACCCACCATTAGTGTCTCACCAGAAGTAGAATTAATGGGGCTGCCTTATCTTGGACTTTTAGTTTCAAAAGCTGATCTAAATAAAACGTTTTTCTTTGCAAAGCTAACCTGTCTCAGGTATTTTGTTATAATAACCATAAATGGACTAATCCAGGAGGCAAAGATCGAATGCCTTACCTTAGGCCCCAGGGAGATCCTTGGGGTTCTTAAATAGTAGGGAAAGGGAAAACTTCCTTATAGAAAGGGGGGCTCTGGAAATCAGTGAGCCTAGTAGAAAACTATTGATTTAGTTAAGAAAGACGTGATGAAGTAACAAAGTAGGGCCATGGCAGCAGGTAAGGAGGAAGGGTGTGATTCAAAACATACTCAGGAGGCAATGTTGGAAGTCATGATGAATGAAATTGTGCATGGGAACAGGGCAGGTAGGGCTTAGGCAAGGCAAGTCAGACACTCAGGTCAGTACAGCATTGAAGCAGGTGCCATAACTCAGTAAATAATATTTAATGCAATATTTTATAAAAGCAAAATCAATACTAAAACCACATGATTAACAAAATATCACAATTTTAAATAGAGACAGGATCAGTGTAACTAATAGTTTCCTTTTGTCTCTGGCTCCAATGTGGCTTGAACTTATACTGCACTGACCCTAGCTTATTTAAACATTTGACATATTGTTCGTCATGTGTTTTTGCACTGGTTTTTAAAATACTGGATCCAGTTATTTTTATCTTGATTACTGGGTTTGATGGGTTTTGCTGGGGAGTATTCAAATTTAGTTCCTCAGCTGCCTCACCCTGCTGGTCACCCTGAAACAGACTAATGGGGAGAGAGAGGTAGATCTACTAGGAATGATTATACAGGTTGTATCAGGTAGGGTGTATGGATGCACCACCATGGAGCCTTGCTCTATTGAAGGATAATGGTTTCTCAAAGTGACTTTGCTCTTTGGATATATTTCCCCTACCCATCAAAATCTGGCTTTTATTCTAGATGTTTCTCCCGTAAGGCAGACCACACCTATTTCATCCTTCAGAGCAAACTGAGTTTGGGTCTACCATGATGAGGCTCATATACAGCTTGTGTACAACTTGTTTAAATGCCAGAAATGCTTTGGAATAAGCATGGAAATTGGTTTCTAAGCTCCAGCAGTTTCTAAAATAGGAGTGGTTTAAAATAAAGCAGTATGATAAAAGGAATTCCTACAGAGCAGATTGTGGGAAATAGCAGTGAGCCTCCAGAATGGAAAACCTGAGGAAGCAGTCCTAAAGGGCATGCAGCCTTTCCTGGTTAAAGGCGGTGTGGAATTGAAGTATAGCCTGCCAGGAGGAGCAGCCAGCAATGTCTCCATCTCTTCAGTGGGGAGGAAGTTCATTTTTGTCCATCTCCGGAAGCTTCTTTTCACTTTTTATCCTGTCTTGATGCAGATATAGTGTATTCTGTCCATGCAAAATATTGTGGCCTTTGGAAATTAAGGAGAGAATTGAGCAGGTTTTTTCCAAATTAATGGCAATGTGCAAATGGAGTACATTGGGCAGCATGGAGGGAAAGAGAAGAGGGTATTGTGTGTAAAGCAAGCTTGGGTGGAGAAAATGATCGAGTAGTTAGGAATAGACATCGGTATAGAGAATTTGATCATGATGGAGAATGGGTGAAAATTTGAGTAGAAAATGCTTGATCTTCAATTTCTGTAGAGAAATGTGTCTTCTAAGAGTGTGAATTAAGGTGAATATTTAGCAATATATGGAAGGGTAAAAGAAGCTAAGAGAGAATTGATAGAAGTTAATGAATGGACTTGGAAGCATGCCTGAAGATTTGAATCTAGAGAACACAAATATGTATTACTTCAGTCTCCATGGCCACGTGATTTTTATCTCTGGCTGTGCTCATCCTTTTAGACAAGGGCTTAGAGAAGGTGGGTTAGAGGGCTGATCCTAAGTTGGGGCTATGTAAGGGATATGAAGGGTTGTAGAAGAGGGAGAACTTTAGAATTGATTAATGCTGGGGGCAGTGACGAATGGATGAGACCAGTGATGACAGCCATAAATGACGCTGAAGAATCCAATCTTCCAAGTGTTTCCTAACATTTCGTAAGACTAGAAATGGCCAAAGGATCTATTTGATAATAGGAATTTGTATCAATAGAATCATTCCCAGGTCAGCATAGGCAGACACATACCTAGCACTTTCTAACAAATGGAGTCATATTTTTATTTTTCGATTTTGGCATCCCTTTTAATTATGACAAACTAATAACTTAGTTTGTCATAATTAAATAATTGCATCATTACTAGTGCTGCCTTTGCTTTTAAAGGGCAGCCACACAGCTCCTTCTTAGGTCAAAGAAGGTGTGTCATCCACCTCTTTAGGATACCATTTAGGAAGGGGGCAGTAAGTAAAACTTATTTCCTCCATGGCACTGTAAATTCCCTCTAGCCCCCCTACTCATAAGGAAAATGCTAAAACATGGGAGTCAATGATGAAGCCGTCATTCTCAGGGTGATAATGAAGATAGATACCATTAGCATTCCTCCCAGCCATACTGAATACAGCTGTCAGGGCAGAAGGGAATTTGAGAAGGCGGTATGTAATTAACCCAGTTGGAATTAGGCCGAGGAACCCAAGGTTAATGGCCCTGGGAAAGGGAGCATTAATGCCCGCTAATGGTCAAGCCCCTTTTCATGTCTTACTCAGTAGAGCTACCTTTTATATTCTATAAGATCATGGCCTTTGGCCCCAGGACTAAGGGTAATGGAAAGCTGCCACTCCCCTAGACAGTGTCTCCTGGATTCTGACAGCTTCTGTCCAGTGCTTGATCCTCTCCATCAAAATATTCAGGTAGAGTGTAGAGCAGTTCTCAACAAGCCAGCCATCTGCTGAGCACGGATGATGATAGCTAAGACATATACATGATGCATATTCATAGGCCAAAATTGTTTCAGGTTTTCTTCCAACAGACTGACAAAAGTGTGACATCCTCTTGCTTTCACCTGTTTGGTGCCAGTTTTCCTTCTTCTACACACTCCCTGGGCAAGCTGGAATAAAATCTTTAGCCAGTCTGGGATGTGTCCTCAGTCATATTTGATGACAGCAGCTACAAGAATCATTAACATGTGAATCTTCCCAGTTGCTGACCCTGCCTTGATTGACAGAGGATGCTATTTTTGTCCATGCTGTTTCTCCTTTTCCCTGATTCCCTTTTACCCTCCAGGAGAGAATTCTACTTCTTTCATAGCTGAACTTCTGTGACCTACTTCTGTGATGCAAATGGGGGACAGTGGATAGACAAAGAACCAGCATGAGGGGAAGAAGGACATCCATCCCATGAAGAGAAGAAGAGAGCTGAGACAAAGCAAAGGAAAAAAAGAAGGAAAGTCAAATTCAATATGGTCATGAGTTGTGGAGGAGAGTGGAACCTGAGTGTGGGAAAAGAAACACCTTTGGATCACTGTGTTGTGTGCGAGACTTAAGTAAGGGGAAGTGAATTTTAAGAAGTCTCGTTGATAGTTATCAATCAGATATCTTGAGTATTCTTAGAGAGATGCAAATAAACACTAGTATTAGTTTTAATTTTGTCTAGTTGTTGGAGCCTTTCTTCTTTTTGTGGGAAATGCTTCTGACATTGGACCATGTAAGGCCTGGGATCATTTGAGTTTTCCTGTTCCCCTGGAAGGCTGAAGTTGAAGCTTTGAGAGGATTCAAACAAGCATGATGACTTTGTTTCCTCCCATGTCCTTAGTATGGGAAACCCATTTTGTGACACTACCTCTCCTAATGCATTTTAAAAAGCGGAGTACATTGGAAATTACTAAACACCAGAAGCCCCGCATTGATGTATATCTAAAAAAGGCTCTGGTAAATACATCAGTTTCACTCATGTTCTTATTTAATCTTTACATAAATTTTCAGGAGTAGCTATTACATTCCTATTTGTAAACATGCAAACTAAGACCTAGAGTCATAAAGGGTCTGACAAGTTCATGGTCACACAGCTAATAAGAAGCCATTCAATGCAGAACAGAAGTTTAACTTTTTTTTTTTTTAATCAAAGGAAAACTGAAGAAAGGAGGAGACATGCTGAAAGTTGGAAATTAAATTCTTAAGTAGAGGTGGGAATTCCACGAAAGCCATGGGGCTTTTCTTTAGGTTTCACTTGCTTGGCTTATATATCTACACACACAGTGACTTTGAGCCCTTTGTGAAGAGAGTAAGTGAACCAGCTGAGACACCAAGCTTTAGCTCTTCCTGCTGCATTTCATCCTGCACAATAGTATCAGATGGCTAGTGATGTCTTCCATAGCCCTGATCCTTTTCTTTGGACCCCAAAAAAGGACAGTGGAGAAAGCAGAGCCCATCTTCTACCCTTGTCAATTAAGGAGCAGGTGGGGGCAGGACAAGAAGCTATCCTCATGGTGCCGCCAGCCTTGGCATTTTCTCCAGCAGCCTGCAAGGTAATTCAAGGATTAAATCATCCAAAATCAGATACAGTGATGATCATTTCTCTGTGAACATCTCACTGGCTGCACACAAGCATCTCAATAACCATGGTGTCCTAATTTTCTTAGTCTGAGACAACAAAACCCAAGGTAATGAGCAGGAGGAGGGACTGAGTCCCAGGGGGCACACTCTCCAGGGGAGTCTCTTGGGCTTAAATACATCTAAAGCAGATCCAAAAGAAAGCAGTGATTACAGGCTAATTTTCTGCCTGCATTATGTTAAGTGTCCCAGCGTCTACACAAATGGCAATTGCTTTATGCCTGAAATCTTTTTACTGAATTGCTCTTATTGGTAAATTTTAGATTAAAAGAAAAAAGACTAAAGGAAGCTCTTTTCAATTTAAAGGTGAGGCTATCAGGATACTGGTAAAAGATGCAAGACTGGTATATGCCTAAGAATTGATTTTCCTTTAAATGCAAATATTGGAGAAGGCAAAATGATCCTGTCCTTTGGATTTACCAGGTAAGGATTTGGAGGGTACAAGTTTGATCTGAAGGAGATCACAGCTCTGCCTTTGTTTGGCAAGGAAGCTGATGGCTAATTGAGGTAGGAAGCACAAGTGAAGAACTGCTGATTAATCCAGGCATTCCCAAATCACCATAGGTGGCCATTTACAGTGAGGGAGAGAACCTTGGACACTTTCTTTCCTGCATGGACACTGCTCCCTCCCTTGGAACAATTGACCAGCGCTTCCACTCCACTGGCACCCACTTTTTCTCTTTGTCTTCTAGTAGGGCCTCTGGTGCTAAAGGAATGTGTGTGATATTCATTCATTCCCTCTCTATTCATTCTATCAACATTTACTAAGCATCTTATGTTACAGGCAGTGAGACACACACTGGGAAGTGCAAAACACAGTTATGAAAATGAATCTGAAAGCATTATAGCCAAACAGAAATGAAACATGGGCACTGAAATCAGAGTAATCTGAATGGGAAATTATTCCCAAACCCTCTTTGCCTTAATACATAACTTAAGATCTTAAACTTGTAAAATGGAGCAATGGGGAGGGGACTGCTGACACCTCCCTCAGAGAGTGGTGCTAAGGAATAAACAATAAAACAATCTAAAGCAAGTGGCAGAGAGCTGGTCACCAAATCAATGCCCAGCAACTGTGTACTGATTTCATCTTTTTTTGAGTTCCCATTTGGTATTCAAACCTCTCTTTTGCTCCAGGGATACATCTGCTCTATAACCATCAGGGCATCATACTCTCCAAGGCCAACAGCAAGAGACACTTATTCTCCACTATTAAAATCCATATCTATAATGCTCTTGACCCATGGAGACTGGAAGGGGGGGTAAACACTGTAGGCTCATAGCAGGAAAGGGGTATTTGGGATCAGTTCCAAAGGAAACTAAGAAATATGAGTAAAAGTTCCTTTTGTGCTAACATGGTACTACCATGTTAGGCATGTTGTGTAGATTATTTTCAGGCATATGTTAGTGGGAATCCCCACCCCAACAGATCTCAACAACTCCAGGTGAATATCTACAGTGGGATCAGAAGAACAAATAAGAAATTAAAATGTCCCAGTACTTAGCCTTGGTCTTTAACCACCTAGTTGTGCCCATTTCTAAGGATGTATGGTAGGATCATTAATTTCTTAAAGGAATGGAGATTTGTGTTGCAAATTAAATTAAGCTCTAAATTAGAAATTAGACAATTTTTATCCACTCTTCCTGCAAATGTGATTCCCATCCAAATGGGAACCTGGGACTGACTTAATTTAAACTTGTTTCCTTACATTATACGATAATGCTGAAGAGGGCATTTTGCTTTTCTCGGATATATTGACCCCTAGCTCCTACTGTTCACATATTATTGTGAAACCTTATAAATGAATGACAACTTTCAATGTTGAATGAAGCCTCAAGGGCACTATTGTGAGGGAGAGAAGAAGGTTGTTGGTCTTTATTTCTCTGAGATCCTAGGCATGCGTTATAACTCATACTTAGCCTATGATGAGCTATGTGACCTGGGGCAAATTACTTTATTTCTTTGTGCATGTCATATCCTCTGTAAAATGGGGATTGTAACATCTGACAAGGTTGTTGTAAGGCTTAATTTAGATAACACAATTTAAATACCAAGCAGATCAACCATCATTTACTGGAGGCTCAGTTAATATTAGTTCCCTGACACAGAATACAGAATGAAGGACACTTGGCAAAGATTTAGTGTTTGATGATAATGATAATGATAATAGGAACATCACTGTGAATGTTCAGAAAGAGACAAACCTGGAACTCTATTCCCTCCTAGCAGTGAGTTGGGTGCAAGGAGTACAAATGGAAGTGAATGTAGCTTTGCTGCTTCAGGCTACTAAAAAGGCTCTGAAGTCCCAGATCCATGTAGAGCCATCTGTGGCATGCAGGGCATCAGGTTGCATAAGGAAATAGATGCACTGAGCTGCTTGTTCACTTTGCTCAGTCTTCTCTGCCTCAGATTCCTGGGGCCAACCAACAGGTCATCTCCTTTCCCAAAGTGACAGAGTTCTCAGAAGTGATGCCTCTCCACCCTCTCCTCTGCATCCACCCAGGTCTGCCTCTGATTAACCCTTCTAAGCCTGGAAGGAATGGATTTTCCAGATTGAGTTTCATAACTTGGAAACTAGTAGTGAACTGAATCCTCCTTCCTGAGCCATTGGAATTAGGAGGCAGTTTCCTAAGGCACTGGATTCTCTCATGGTCAATTGGAGGGGCCCTTATCACCTATGGCAGACAGTGGCCCTCTTCCTTTTTCTTCTATTCCTTTCTATTCACATTCTTCTCCAGTTTCTCTTTCTCCCTTGTCCTCTTCCCTCTCATTTACACTTGCTCAGAATTGCTGTATCAAAGATTCCTTTCCCTGAAGTCCCTCTCAGAAAGCAGACAAATAGCGGGATGCCGACACTGGATGGGCCATAAATAATGCATAATGTATAGAAGCAGCCAGAGCAGCCCTCTGATTACAAGGGGAAGATCTTTTGATAACGTATTATCCTATTTATTCTTTGTAATGCCATCAGTTCTTCACTTGGTGCAGGTTTACACCTACTTGCTCATCAGTATGAAACCTCAGCAAAGGACTGATCGATGTTCCTCCTGCTGTCTGATCCCAGCTTCACCATCAGGAGGCCTGCTGGACATCCTCTTCTGATATATGTTCCATTTCCTGGGACACTGAGAACCTGCCATCATGGTGCTCAGGCTCCATTCAGTTCAAGACTCAGGCTTTATCTTTCAAACTCTCATTATATCCTTTGTGTCTTGACACTTGCTGAACTCTAGAAAGGGTGAAGACTTCTGGCTTAGTCCTCTGATGTATTTAAACATAGTATAAAATCAGTTCCATATTCAAGACTCAGAACCTATAATAACCCTGTGAAATAGGTTATTGTTCCTTCCAGTTTCAGCTGAAGACATTATGACTCAGATAAGTTAATTGATTAGTTCAAGGTTACTGAGCTAAAAAATTATAAACTTCAGATTGAAATTCAGTATTTATAACTTCCCATTCCATCACCACTCTTTCTGCTGAGCAGAATTCATAATTTGGGGACAAACACAAGAAAAGTTTACCAGTCAGAGTAACAGCAGAAAACAGAATTCCATCTGGTTCAAATGAAGGTAAGGAGAGAATTTTCAAAAGCTGTATGCATGGTAAAGAAAATGGGATGTCTAGGCACCCAGTTAGTTACAATCAAAAGAAGCTGTTTTCACCTCTAGTCCTAAAGGGAAAAGGGAGGAGATAATGTATTAGAGCCAAGGAAAAGCAGGAGCCTCTGAGGCGGCTTTGATTTAGCCACTGCCAGCCAACACTCTTGAAGCATGGAAGGAGCAGGGAAAAGAACTGCTCTCTCTTTATTAGGAATTTGTCAAATGCAGCTGAAACCAGTCAGGAAGAAAGTGATGCAGTTGGTGGAGTCACATTCCTTGGTACACGGGAGAGCAGAGAAGCAGAAAGAATGGTCTGTCCAGGGTGGGACAATGAAGAAGAGTCAATATGGAAAACCAGTGTGTGATTCTTTTTCATGTGACTGCATACAGAAGGATCACGACCATTCTTCCCAGGCTCCAGATCCAGAGTTAGATTCACCATGAAGCTGATGAAATTTAAACTTCAAGGTTTACTCCATTATGTCTTGCTGCACAGCAATCCACCCCAAAACTAGAGGGCTTAACATAAGAATGATTCCTTATTTCTATATTTCTGTGTGGTGGCTGGGTGGTTCTGCTGATTCTCATGGTGTCAGCTGGAGTCACTCCTGTAGCTGCATTCAGCAGGGAGCTCACTTGCATGTCTGAGGGCCTTGGTTTTACTGTACACAAAATTACTCTCTCCACAGGATTCTCTCATTGATCAATAGTTGAGCCTGAACCTCCAAAAGAGCAAAGGCATATGTCATCAGCCTCGTGAGATCTAGGTCAGGAGCCTTCACAGCATCATCTTTGCCTCATTCTGTTGGTCAAGTAAAGGTACAGTTCAAGGGGAAGGAATGCAGATTCCTCATCTAGATGGAGAAGCAGCATAAATATATCAAAGAATTCTTAGGGGCATCTTTTTGGCCAATCCACCACAGTCTGCCTACTTGCTATAGCAATTCACACCCTTCTTTTGTGGTGTGAATTTCTTTCTTGCTACAGCAATCCACATGCTTCTTTCCAAGATGTCTGAAATTTTCATTCCGTTATGACATCAAGCTGAAGTCCAGTATGCCGTGATTTGTATTGGACCAAGTATAGATACCACAGTTTTTGGGTTAAGGACTGTGAACTGAAAATGTAAGTTAAATCTTTCCCTATTCTACATTTCATTGTAGGGTAATGTCAATACAGGAACAGGATGTTTGCAATAAACACTTATTCACAAAGGACAAGAACAGGAAGCACATACTAGTTACTGGTCCACAGCAATTCTAAAACCCAGCAAGGCATTTGCGACCCGTTTAGCTTTCCTTGATTAGTGTCAAGTTCTGCTTCTGTGAGGATTCCCAATTCCATTGTTATCTTGAGCTTTTGGTTCCACTTTCTGGACTCTTGGCTTTGCCCTCATATTCACTCTCCCCTTTTAATAAGAAATGGCTCATATTTGTGGTTGAATAACTTTCTCAGGCTGATTTCTTCCCATAGAGAGCTGAGGGCTCACATGCCTATTTTCACTTTGAACTTCCTTATCACTTTATCCAACCTGGCAGGTCTCTGATCAGTACAATTCTCTGTAAATTACTTGTACCATCCATCAATCTTACTGGGGCTTACTCCATGCTCTGTGCCCCAGCATAACTCCTTCTGCAACGGACCTCTCTCTACTTTGGCTATGTGAAGCTGCTGTAGGTCAGCACCTTTATAGTGCTTAGGAGTCTTTTAGTCTGGTTCAGAGGTGCAGGTAGCATTGCCTTAAATCTTTTAGACCTCTCAACAAGGAATCCTCAGCCACAGTCTTAGTAGGAACATTTTTCTAAGGACTGTTCTTTGAGAATCTTTTGCCACCTGGAGAAACTGTCCTGAGGTCTCTATATGTTTTCTAAATTCAACTTGAAAACTAACCAGTTCTTCTTTGGATGCCCTCTTTTTGGCAATACCTTCACATACACTAGTAAAATTAGCCACCTGGCATTTTTAATCCTTTACCTGGCATTAGCCAAGTGAATACAGCACTCACTTACCTGTCTATCTCCAAATCTCTACTAACACTCTCCTCTTTTCCTCTTTGCACTTCTAGTGTGCCACATGGTCTCATTCCCAGTACCCATGCTGCCTTTTGTTATAGCAGCATCACACACAGAGTGAAATTTAGTTTTTGGTTGCTATTTTCATTATTTATAGCTTGATACAAAACCTCCCCCAAATTTAGAGGCTTAAAACCACCACCACCATTTACTTGCTCATGACTTTCCCATTTATACAAGGCTCACTGGAGATGACCCAACTCTATTCCATGTGGTATTGCCTGGAACCACCCATGTGGTTACATTAACTGGGCTCTCCTCTAAAGTTAGAGCATCTAAGAAGGTCTCAGCCCAATGTTTTGGGACAATCTATCACGAAGTAATAGCAGAAATAGTGTCCCTGACTTGCATGGCTGCTTACAAGGCCCTGGAAGAGGCACCAAGAAAATAGCCCCCTGGTTAGATTTTGTACACTGTATCCAAGTAAGATATGTTAATTGCAATCAATCAAAACTTCTATTACTTTTATACTGATGTAATGCTCATATTCCAGGTGGCATTTGAGTGGCCCTAGTTTTGGGGGGATATACCAACAAGGGATTTGAATTGAGGATGCATTGAGTTGGGGTTTAATATATATTATGGATTTCACATCACATTCTTACATATTAAATTCTGGCTAGCTGTTCTGATGTAGAGCTGGCTTCCAGAATGCTGGCTACTGTCCATTGTGTAGATTATAGTGGCTCCTAGAAGTCATTAGAGCTTCTAGTGACTGAAATGCTACAATGTGAATATGTTTCCTAGGGCTCAGCAATGAGAATATACAGGGAGTAGAAAAAAAAAACAAGGTTTGAAATATAAGGATCTGAAGCTAGTCAGTGGAAAATTATTCTAAATATCATAGCACATAAATGAAAGAAACTCAACTGATGTTTTTTCAGAACAAAATCCTAGAAATTTCCATAACATTACCAATGATGATTTAGGAAACCAAATGAAATTGTCCTGAAATATCAATTTTTAAAAAAATCAATCAATCTTGATAGAGGATATACTGAATTATCTTCCTATTTTTTGTATAGAAAATGCTAATATAAAATTGTTAGCCTGTGAAGAAATGATAAAAAGTATATAGCTAAGAATGTAGGAAGATATCACAGATAGCATCAGAGAGCTATTCAATAAAAACATGCTATTTTGCTGGAGTTTTGATATTTGTAGTATTTTTCGACTTTCAAAAATTTATCACTTATGGTTTCTCATTTTAAATAAATATTCATATCCATATTTACTCTTATATTTATGATCATCTGTTCTTTTTCTTAAAAAGCATCTGGAAATTGCCTAAGACTCAGGCCCCACTGTATCTGGGCCATGTCAGTACCTACACAAGAGATTTCACTCTCAAAAGCAATATGAAAATTTTTACTAATACAATCCTGGAGTTGGTGCTATCTCCCAGCATGAAGGAATCATGCTCAGTGTAAAATGACTTATCTGGTTTGTATTTCTGGGGACGATAAAGAATCAGAGGATACTGGAGTGAGATAAGACAAGAAGAGGGATGTGAAAAGAAAAGAAGAATGTCACCTTTTTCGGTGCTGCCAAGGCAGGAATGGGAACATTACCTTTAGGCTATGAGATGTTCTCAGATCTGGTCAAGATCTGGGGACACAGGAAGATTCATAATGCAACTTATAGTAAGTTCAGTAGTGATAACCTTACTCACTTATTTAATTATTGTACAAGCACTATGTTGAGCATTATCCATTTGGTCTGCCTAAGAATCCTGCAGGATATTCTCATGGTCATATCCATTTAGTAAACAGGGAAGGTAGGCAGAGAGGCAGAGAGGAATGCAGGAACATACGGTGGGTCATCTCACCTGCTCCTGGAGAGGCTGGGGTTGTAGGAGTCCATCTGCTATCAAGGCTGCTCACTTAACTTACAGCCCCTTTGCATTTGGATAGTGCCATGGAGTTTATCAAGGAAATTTACAGAGAGCATCTTACTGACCATTCTTATAGCCTTGGAAGGAAATATGCTATTGCTCTCATTTTAGGGTTGATTAATTGAAATCTAAAATTGCAAAGTGATTTATTCATGATCATCCAGCTAGTAAGTGGTAATATTAGAATCAAAAGGCAATGCTTGCGTGCTTTTCATTATATCACACTGCGTTAAATTTCAGTTTCGTCTCTTTCTACAATGTCTTTATATATAATGTCAATACAGTACCTTCTACAGTTTTATAATAAAGGTCTTATTATTATTCCAATGTTACCAAAGAGAAATAGGTGTTACAGGGAGATGGGTGCAGATTGTACTTGAGCCGCTGATTTTTTGAGTCCAGATTTTCAGGTGGTATTCACTCTTACTCAATAGCCATGTTCCCAGTCTACTTACCTGAACACAGCTTGACCACTGAGATGCTAGGAGGAAAGAAGATGGACCTAACACCCCAGGACTTGGAAGTGCATGGTGGGATCAGGGGACAATAAATGGGTGGCTGGAACATAGAGCGGATGAATATAAAAATGAAAAATACTGGGACCAGATGGTGTGGGCTTTGAATATCACAATTTGAACAATTTATAAGGAGTGAGCACAGAGTATGCACAGACCTGTATTAGACACGATGGTGGACAAACTGAGGACATAAAGTTGTAGTCTTCAGCCACAAGCTCTTTGGCATCTGGAAGGGGAGTAAAATATGTATATAAGGAAGCATGAAAAATATTAAAAAGAAAGAATTTAGTACTATGTATAAAATAATAGGTAAAAGACCTAAGATAAAACTATTATGGAATCTGCTGTGTTTTAGAATCATAGGACCATAAGTAAAGGATACAAGAATACCCATGAAGCTGGGTGTGGTGGCGCACACCTGTAATCCCAGCACTTAGGGAGGCTAAGACAGGAGAATCCCGAGTTCAAAGCCAGCCTCAGCGACAGCGAGGCGCTGAACAACTCTGTGAGACCCTGTCTCTAAAAATAAACACAAAATAGGGCTGGGGATGTGGCTCAGTGGTCCAGTGCCCCTGAGTTCAATCCCTGGTACCAAAAAAAAAAAAAAAAAAGAATACTCATGATATTTAAAATGACCTAGGGATTCATTTAAAAGGGACTTTTCTTTCTGAATGTTTTCTGTTTAAAGATGACCTAGAAGATGATGCAAATTCTAACTTGTTCAGTGGCCATGTGTAAGTTGAAGAATTCTCCCCACCCCCACACACAGTTCATTAGATTAATTTTGCTTAAGCTCCTCAGTGCACAGGACGAGGGTGGGAAATAGAGAGAGATGCATGGAATGAAAGAGCAGGAACACACAATATAGTATTGTAGGAATAACTATGGGTGCTATGGAATACGGACTCCATTTTGCCATTATCACAGAAGGTTTTCCAGAGGAGGTACCAGCTGAAGTCTAATGAACATGTTGAAATTATCCAAGCCGGGGCACCTACCATGTCACAGTGATCAATCATCCCCATTTACTGGGATGGAGGGGTTTTGTGGAACATGGGACTTTTGGAGATAAAACAGGGACACCCCCAGGCAAATGGGGACAGTCTGTCACTCTACTGAATGTACAGAGACTGACTGGACGTAACAAAGTCTGGAAAATGTTTTTGAATAAATAATGCATTCAAACATGAGAAGAACAATCTCTCACCAACTGACTTCCTTCCAAGTATTTGTAAACCAGACTTGACCTGAGTATATGCAACTGCACTATGCAGGGTCTGTCCACTGTGAATTGTTCGTCTTGGGGTTTGTATCAGTGGAAGGGTTTTGGCAATGAAACTGTCACCAGAAAGTGGGTAGGGACAGCTCTGGAAATGGCTTTCCTGCTAGCTCTCTCCCTCCCAAGCCTGTGTTCTCATTAAAATATGTATGACAACATTTCTCCTCGTATTATTGTATTACACCATCCTTAATTGCATAATTCAACATTTTCAAGGGTATTTGGAGGAAATTTGGATGGTTCGTTGACTGGGTATTTGAAAGAAGCTGAGAATTAAATTAAAAAACATGAGGAGAAATTAGTATTAAAAGAAACTGAGTGAAGGGCTGATGTGGGCCTACTCAGCTTCTGGGCCTGTCTCTAAAGCCCCACTCCCTCCCAGGGCTTCTCTTGGATCTTAGGCACACACAGCCAGCGTCTCCAGCCTGCTCTCTGGGGCCGCCAGGGCGGCCTGCTGTTGGATTATCTTCGCTCTCCACACTGCCCCTCCCCTGTTGTATTGGTTGTAGTCTTTGTGATTTTTTGACATGCACATTTGCAGATTGCATGTTTTTGCCTGTTCTGTTGAATGCACGCGACTCCTGAGCTGATTGCAATCACTCTGATTGGGAGGCGCCGCCCACGGGCCAGGGCAGTTCTGCACTGCCTGGGCTTGGTCTATGCTCCCTGATGGCTCTCTGTTCGGCAGACTTCCCTCTCGCATGAGGTTTCCTTGAACTTCCTCCCATTCGCCCACGCGGGGCTGGAGTGGTAGATACGTGGGAATAGATTCCCCTCCCTGTCTTGGCTCAAGCGCTGAGATCATGCGCCACAGCCTGGGAGCTCAGCCAGAAAAAGCTGGCGTGGAAACACGGCTGGGCAGAGTTCTGGGTGCTGCGGAACTGGCCTCCTAGGACTGAGGGACAAACATTCAAAACCGCTACTTCCAGCCGCTCGGAAGTGGGGAGTGGGTCCTCCTCCAGGTTCAGCAAAGGCTTCGGGTTAAAGTTCGCTGCACACTCTTCCTCCCAGCCAGGCCACAGCATCAACAGAAAGCTTCCGCAGTGAACGCACTCAGTGATGTATTTGACTTCATTCCTGGGATGGTTTTGCTAGCAAAAAAAAGAATGCTGGAGGGTGAGAGAGGTGTCAATTTATCAAAACGGATGTTAAGAATTTGAAAAGTGCAGAAAATCTGAATTGTCTTCTGCTTCTGGCGAGAGGCAAATATAAGATATTTGACTGCATTCAAAACTGAACTTATTATAACAGAAGGAAAGTTATCTTCTGGGGAAGTGAATGAATGAATAACCTTTGACCCAAAGCTCAGAACGTTTTCCCTCAGTTCTTACATCTCACACAGGCTGCCACTTGTGATTGGGTGAAATCCCCATGGTAGGATTAAGGAAAAGGAGGCATTTTGGGGTCCTTGCCTATTCTGGGATTTAAGGTTCATGACTGAGAATAAGCTAGGTACTGGCTTTTACACCCCACCCCTTACCCCAGGAAGGATGCTTTCTAGGTTTTGTTGACAGCACATTGGGTTCAACCTGGTGTCTGAGAAAGAGGGGGCACCCTGGTGACTGCACTGTAGCATTTCTACAAGCTCTACCTTGCTCTCTGTTCAGTTTTATGCAGCTGGAAAAGGGGCTACCCCAAGATAGCACTAAGAGACCTGGCTACAGGCAAAACGGGAGAAAATCCCTAGGCAGGGTAGGACCCTGCTGCCAAAGCCAAGGGAAAAAGGGTCCCCAGTACACTCCATTCCTTCCTTGCTGCCCTGCAGGGGCCACAGGAAGCTCCTGAGCACTGCATGCTAAGTGAGTAAAGAGGAGCAAAATCCTCTTCACTGGGGCTGTCATTTTTACCCAGTATCTTTATCAATTCATTTGGGAATATTTAGCTTGTTTCAGTTCAATAATGCATTCAATAAAAGTGTTAGTGCTAGACATGATTCCCAAATTTGTGGTGACTGCCAGAAAGGTGTGCCAGCTCCCTGTACGGGGAAAGCACCTCCACTATCCCTCACCTCCACTCAAAAATTGAAAGCCAGGTGATGTTGATATCATTAATATTAATGATGGAATAATGACTGCAACTCAGGAACCAGCACAGGAGGATTTTTGTAAGGCCTCTCCCAACAGAGGGCAGGACCACACCCAGAGAACTCAGGCCAGAGCTCACATATTAGGCCTTTCTTTCCTGGCTCCCTGGGGATGCTGGATGGGATTTGCTGTTCTCCTGGAGGCTATCAGAGCCCAGAGCTTGGGCTTTGTCTCACAGTCAGGATATTCAGATTTGGGGAGAGATGCTCTGCTTCATGTGCTGTTTTCATCAAAGAGGAGATGGAGACATCTGGCAAATGGAACTTTCATCTCCCACTCATCTACCTATTTGCACCATAGATGGCTACTTCCATGAGGTGATTCCTGAGCATCTATGTGGTGCCTACATAGATGATGCAGCCACATTAAAAAGCACCTGTGGACAGAGGGAGCTTTGACCAGAGGTTAGAAGCATGGGCTGGCTGTACATTAGGGAGACCCATGTTTGAATCGTGGTTTCTGGTGATGTGACTTCAAATCTGGGCTTCAGTTTCCTCCTGAAGAATAAAGCTAATAATACTTTCTATCTTCCAGAGTGATTCAAACTTTGATATACATACTGTTTGGCATGTAGCTAACATTTATTTTAAAGTTATTGAAGTATTATTAAGTATTTTGTAGCATTCATTTATTCTATTGTTTCTATTATGTTGATAATAAATTTCTCTGCACATGTCTCTAACCTCTATCATGGCCCATGACCTTTCCCTCCTTTCCTCCCAAAAAAGAAAGAAAGAAAAGAAGGAAAAAACCACAGCAAGTTATTGCCCATTACATCTGCTCTTTCCCTGTAGTCTCGTTTCATTAAAAATGCTAATTCCCCCAGCCTGCCTTCCCATCTTGGCATTTGCATATACATGAGCTCTCATTCCTATTCTGGAGTGGTGGCCTCTGGGCTGAGCTGGGCCTGAAAGGGAGCTCTGTTGGAAAGGGCTGGGGGGAAGCCAGGTCCTGAGCGCCAGGGGGGTGGGTGACCATTTGCTGGACTCCTCATTTGATCTCCTTTATGCTTGTCTGCCCTCCTCTGGAGGCACCTGCTGGTAAGCAGGAGGATGTAGGCTCATGCTATGAGACTTCTGCCTGATATTGTCTTGCCAATGTTGATTCCAGGCAGGAGATGTGACCTGTGCACTCATCAGTGGCAGGAGGTTGGTACTGGTACTGCCATCTGGGGGTCCAGCATCACTTGTCCACCCAGCCCCTGGACTTTCCATTCCAGCACTTGGAGGCACACTCTGGAATCCAGTTGAGCTAAACGATGAAGCAAAATGATTATTACAGCTCCTGGAGCACTGGACAGCCTTGTGACCACAGGCAGGTGTCCATAATTTGATAGGAAAATGTCAGGGAACATGGATTCTACACACTCTTTTGTAGTGAGTGATGTGGTAAATGACAAAAACATTCTGGAGGTCCACAGGCATGGGCTCAAACACAATTTGTGATTTAACAGAGAAAGAGAGTATATGGGTGCTCATGTACTCAGAGCCTGGGTTTCTTTTTTGGGGGAAGGTCACTGGTGATTGAACTCAGGGGCACTTGACCACTGAACCACATCCTCAGCCTTATTTTGTATTTTATGTAGAGACAGGGTCTCACTGAACTGCTTAGTGCCTCACTTTTTACTGAGGCTGGCTTTGAATTTATGATCCTCCTGCCTCAGGCTCCCTATCCACTGGGATTACAGGCATGCACCACCACCACACCCGGCTCAAAGCCTGTTTCCTCATTGTGCTAGACAGCTTTCCATTGCTGTGTTGAAATACCTGAGAAAATCAACTTAGAAGAGGGAAAGATTTATTTTGGCTCATGATTTCAAAGGTTGCAGGCCATGGCTGACAGGCTACATTGCTGTGGACCTGTAGTGAGACAGACCATCATGGTGGACAGTGCATGGTGGGTCAGAAATGCTCACATCATGGTGGCTGGAAAGAAGAGTGAGAAGGTGCTGGGGATAAGACAAAATCCCCAAGGGTATGTCCCTGGATATTCACTCCCTTCAACTAGGTCCTACCTCTTGCAGTTCCTAACACCTCCCATCATGGGTCTATGCATTCTGAGCCCTCATGAGCCAATCATTTCCCATTGCTTCATCAGGAACCAAGCCTTCAACACATGAGCCCATATAGGACATTCCAGATCCAAGCCATAACACTTACCCTTAACATGGGTCTGATGATGACAACTTTGCAGCATTCAGAGGGTGTTAGAACAAACGAGGGTCTGCTCACACACATGCAAAACCCTTCATCCAAGTGATCACCTGTCCAAGCCACTGTATTCAGCTTTCTGATCCACTTTAATCACCTTCTGGAAGTCTTCCCACACTTCACTTTTATTTCTTTCCAATCCATTGTCCATACCACACTAGAATGTCCTTTTCAAAACACATGATATCATTTTCCTGCTTTAAGCACTAAACTGGCTTCCCTTTCTTTGGGGAGAAAAAGGTAAAAACTCTCTGACTTGTCCTGTATGCTCCCTTCAGATACATCTCACACTCCTTTCCTGAGATGAGTCCTCCAACCGTACAGATCTTATCTGTTTTTAATATGCTTTACTCTTTCTGTATCAAGTAAAAACAAAATATCCTGAGGCCCACCCAAAATAGTAGGCTCCCCTCCATCTGCATGAATACGCTGTGGAGGTGCCTTGCGCTTTTGATGCATCCCTCTACTTCTCTGTACACATATCTCTATTACTTTGTTTATCTTTTATTATTTTGTATAATCTTTAGCTTTCTTTGAGATGCTACACACTTAAATAAAACCCCTGGGTGATGTATGTTCTGGCACAAATCAAGGAAGAGAAGGGTTGTGTCACTAGAAATGGTGTGTACAGTGGGTTCACTGAAAAGACAGCATGTACTCCTCTACAGCCTACCCTGCCCATATCGCAGGGCTGTAATGCTGACTTTCAGGGGTATAGGTTTAGTATGCTTTCTTGTTCCCAGCACAACTCTAATGACCATGACTGTGGGTTCCAAATTTCCCATTCTCTGTAGCAGCTCAGCTCCCTCCTTACTGTGGTGGAGACAGGAAAGAGAACAAACCTCACACACACTGTGAATTCCCTTGATTAGTGCTGAAAGACGGTCCCCATTTTCTTTTTCTTTCTTTGACCAGCTTGTACATTTTACTGGCAACAGATTAGGCCTTTATGCCTAGAGTCATTAGGATTTAATATGTATTTATTTCAAGAATATTTATTGAGCAAAATATTTTCTATGAAGTTCTGTTCCATGTGTTTTATTATTTTATCTATTTATCATCCTCTTTAGGTCTCACAACAGCTCAATTGCTATTATTATAATTATTACTATCCTCATTTTATAGATGAGGTTACCAATGCACATGAGTGCAACCTCTCTTGCCTAAGATCCTACAGGTAATAAGCAGTGGGCAACAAATCAAATTCAGACAGTCTGACTTTCAGGTTGGTCTACTTAGATTATTGTCCAACAGGAGGGCAGGTAAAACCTGCCCCTTGTGGAACTTACATGCTGTAGAAGGTAATAGATGGCAAACAAATAAGTTAAGGCACCAAATGAACCATGTTCATTAGAGAGTAGTGAGAATGTGAACACTATAAAGACAGGAAAGGGATTCAGGTGACTTTGCTGGGGGACTTGGCAACTTTTCATGAAGAGATCTATGAAGGCCTCTCTGAGGAGGTAACTTCTGGGCTGTGTGAAAAGATGAAGGAAGAACGTTCCAGGCAAAAGAAGGGATGAAGCAAATATTTGAGGACTGCTTTTATGCTGGAAAATGGGAAAGAGGAGAATATGCATGACATGATGCTCAGAGAACTTAGATTTTATTCCAAATACATTGGGAGGCCGTGGGAAAGGTTTCCAGAGGAGGATATGATCTGATTTATATATTTAAAGGGTCATGCTAGCGAAGGAAGTGAAATTAAGAGGACCAATGACAAGGTTTTTGCAAATTTAGGTAAGAGATAATGGCAGTGAGGATTGTTGCAGTGAAAGAAATGAAAAATGATTTAGGGGTCTTTTCTGGAATTGGATGTGGAGCAGGGGATCAGAGAGGAAGCAGAACCAACAATAGTTATTAGGGTTTTGCTCTAAGTGACTGATTGGATGATGGTGCCATTTATTAAAACGGAGAAGGGCAAAGGAAGAACAGATTTTTGCATGTGTATATGTGTGTGCATGCACACCTGTGTGTGTAATGCATGAGTCTGCAATCAAGAGTTCTGGTGTTAACAGGTTAACTTTCATACAACTATTAGGCTTTCAATGGAGTTGTCCTGGAGGTGATGGAATCCATAAGTTTGTAATTCACTGGTGGGGAGAGAGGCTGGAGACACCAGCTTTTATAGAGTATTAAACTGCTGGACTAGATGAGAGCACACGAAAAGATTGTGTAGATAGAGACAGGAGTGCTGTGGTCTGAATGCCTGTGTCCCCTCAAAATTTGCATATTAAAATCTTGCTTCCAAAAGTGATGGTATTAGGAAATGGGGCCTTTTGAGAGTTTTATTAGGTCAGGTGGCTGGAGTCTTCATGAATGAAATTGATGCCCTTATAAAAGAGAGTCCAAAAAGACCCTTTGTCCCTTCTATCATGTAAAGACACAGCATAAAAGCACATTCTATGAACCAGGAGTATACTGGCCCTTATTAGACTTCAAATCTGCTAGTGTCTTGATCTTGGACTTCCTGGCCTCTGAAACTGTGAGAAGCAAATGTGTGTTGTTTAAGCCATCGTGTCCATGGTATGCACTAATATCAGCCCATGTGGACTCAGGTAGGGGAGAAGAGGGACAGAGGTCCTGCAATACTAGGAGAAAAGAAGGAAGAATAGCAGCCAGAAAATAAGGGTGAGAGGAGGAAGGAGATAGGAGAGAACATCCTGCCACGGAGTTGAGGGAGACAGGTGCTACAACAGCGTAGACAATCAGTTGGTTCAAACACTCCTACAAGTCTCTGGCCCCAAGAACTGACTGTCCTTCACTTCCTTGCTGTTTTGCTTCACATCACTCATCACTTTCCTTCACATTTCACATTTGTTGAGGTTATTGTTTGTCATCCCACCAGAGCATAACTTTATAGGGCAGGAACTTTTGCGTCTCTTGCTTATTCAGAGATGTATCCCTGGCACCCATAACCTGGCACATCAGAAGTATTTAATGAAGTACTTGCTGAATACAGAGATCCATGTGGCTGAGACTTAACTACTGGCCTTGGTAGAGTGAAAGTTATTGTGTATTCCTGATGAGAGAGAGATGTCCCCCTGGGGCTGGTGGAGATGCAACCATGCCTGCATCCTGTTTGAAAGAAAAATGGGAAAGGAGGAAGTGCAGACAGAGGAGTGGACAACTTCCTCAGTGAGGTCTGATGGGGCAGAGAGAGGAGAAGGAGGAGTCAGGAGAGATCTTTGGTTGTCGATATCTGTCGCTTTGGGTCCAGATGAGGGACAATGAAGACATTATCCAGTAAAGGGGAAAAAAATCAATGATGAAGGTGAGGAACATTGTCTTAAGTGAGGTAATGTTCTCATTGTGCTGTGGAATCCTGAAAACAATACCAGGTTGCCACCAGGTAGAACAAGTGTAGTTTACTTGGAAGAAACAGGAGGAAAGATTGGGAAACATGGAGGGTATATTTGGGGAGCAAAGAATACATGCTACAATTTCCTTTTGATTGTTTCTAATTCCTCAATGAGGCAAGAATTGAGGTCCTTGCCTAAGGGAAAAGAGAAAGAGGAAGCAGATGGTTTACAATGGTCACCTCTGGAGAAAAGAAGAATACATTTATTAGGAAAAGGCACTAGGATCATTGGGCCACTAGGTCACTTGATATTTGAGGAGGTATAATTGCACTTAGGCTAGGTGGCATGTTGTACATTTTTCGCTAGTTTCTTCAGCTGCCCTGTTAAAGGTGAAGTTATCTGGAATAAGGATGAATTCAGGTGCCATCAATAAGCCCTACACCAACAACCAAAGGGTCAGTGGGTCTGAGCAGGAAGGCCAGAGCCATGGTCTTAATAAGGGATTGGATTTCAGCAAAGAATACAGTCCATCTTGCTTCGACTCTTGCTTCTGAGAACTGCTCAATGTGGTCTCATCAGCTTCTGATCCCATGCCTTTTGGACACTGTCACTTATCCCCCCATCCCTGTCTGCCTGGCTTCAGCCTCACAGCTACCCCTGCCCCTGCCCTTCCTCTGCCTTATATAGTCACAGACATGCATTTTGCCAGTTCTGACTACTCATGTCCACTTCTGACTTCAGAATGTACATTCCATAGGTTGTTCTCAGCTGCTCCCACCTGCCACAAACCAGAGGAACTTGCAACTACCTAGCTCAGCCTGATAAATTCCTTGGGGCTTGGCAGAAATGACTTTCACAGACGAGTTTCTTGGCAAAGAATTAGGAGGGATTTAAAACGACTGAGCACCACTGTACTGATGGTTTCCAGCTCCAAATGGAATTTGGAGTTCATTTCACAAGGCACTGGGGTTCCTCTCTCTCACAGATGGTGTTGCCAAATCATGTGTGCTGTTCTCTGTTTGTCTCTGGGCTCATCTGCCTCGACCCAGATTGATCGCTTTTGCAAGCTCTCCCTGGTCTGCATACTCCGCAGCCATCTGGGTGTTGGTGCACCCCCACACGTCTGTCATCTGTCAAACTCCCTGGATCTCTGTCTATTTATTGATCTGTAAATTTCCTGCCATTGTGCATCCATCCGTCAGCCGTCCACCCCCTTTTCCTCCTCCTGCCGAACATATGCCCGCCAGCACCCCCTCTCCTGCCTCACAGCGGCCTTCTCTCTTCTTTTGGCTATTGGCAATCATGTGTTAGGATCCACATACACTTACTGGAATCAACTCACCCTCTGCTCGACAATATCATCTGTCTGGACAATAGGCAGGGGATGTTGACATGAATGTAGGATATAACAGCATGCCACCATGAGGTGGAAAAGGGTCTGGTCTGGTCTTAATGTCATTAACCCTACCTCCCATTTGACCACTGGGTTGTTACTAATCTCTGAGTCTCTGAGTTTCATTCTCCACACCAAATAGGGGTAATATCACTTGTCCTACAAGAGTGGTTCAAGGTGTAGATAACAAGATGCTCTATATGTAGATAACAACACTTAATCAGTTCACATCACAGAACAGGTCATTAAAAACATCCTCGAATCTCCAGGATGTAGTCTAAATCTTAAACATGTAATGTTAACAATTAACATTTATTGAATAATTATGTTCACTGTGTTAAGAACTTTGTATGTTTCATTGTGTTTGATTTTTACCAGATTCAGCGACCTTGATCAACAAAGCATAGTCCTCAAGCAAAAGCATCAGTATCACCTGAGGATTGTAAAAAATACCAAATCTCAGTCCTCATCTCCATTGCTTTTGAATTAGAACTGGTACCTTAACAAGATTACCAAGATGTTGCAAGTGGCATAGTGCCATTACTTACCCCCAGTTGCGGAAAATGAAACTGAGATCTGGATCAATAATTTGCCTTGGATCACACATGGAAAATCTTGGGGTATACAGTAGGCATTTTTGACTGAAGCAACTCAGCACCATGGCCTAGTGAGCTGTGAGATGCTTAGGACGTGTACATACATTAACACTCAGGGAAAGAGATAGATGGGGCCACTAAGAAGAATCAAAGCCCATGATGGGAGAAATGCTTAGTTCAGAAGGTCAAACCCAGCCAAAAGTTACCTTTCTCTTCACTGTTAGGAAGTGCAGTAGCTAGGGATCTAACTAGCTGTGCGATCTTGTGCAAGTTACCTCACTTCTCTGTGTTTCTTCATTTATACAGTGAGATGATTCTATCAGATATTACAACAATATGCCTCTGTTATGTTCTCTGTCTTTCAGGTGATCCTGTTTTGACAATCATACGTATGAGATGTTTGTCAGTGTTTCTGTTTGATGGAAACTATTGCTTTGGGAATGTGGTTACGATTGGGAGAGAGGATAGGATGTTAAGAGGTTGTAAGAGAATATTTGAAGTAAACCTGGTTTCCCCTAAAATGATGTATTCTCTAGCTTAGACAAATGAGGGAGCCTTGTACCAATTACTCCTGGTGATTATTCCAGAGTCTGTTCGTGGAACCAGAGGCCCTCTCATAATCATTTCTGGGACTTTTCTCAAGGGGTTTATGGACCAAGGACATCTGGTGCCTGAGGCTTTATGTCTGTTGGTGTGATCATCCAAACTGGGGAAGGGCCTATAACACTCCAAATGCTGGTGCCCGCATATCTTTAATTCCTTCTGAAGGGTCGGGGTTATTTCTCCAGCGGGAGTGCTAATGGGATTCTAATACCCTGGCAAATGGGATTTTTTACAACTGCCATTCTGCAGTTACTGAGATGGCGTGTCGCTGGGACAGCCCTATAAATCCTGCCAACTTGCTCTGAGAAGGAGGAGGAGACCACAGGGAGAGATGGCTCACTCCAGTGCTGGCCGCCAGGTGGTAGACCCACCAAGGGGGCTGCTCTGAATCCAGTTCTGGGGATGACTTGCTAAATTTGCTGGAGAGCTGAGCTAAAGCAAGGGAGTGTGGTAGGGTCCACAGCCCCAGGCCATAAAACCAGACAGAATTTGAAGGAATCAAAGCAATGGGCCTGTAGGAAACGTGCTTTGCTCTCTGCCTCTTTCCTTTTCTAGTCTAGTTTTCTAAGCCCTCTGCTTCTGCAGGCTCTTGGGCAGAAGACCTAAGGGTATTTGCCAAAGGGAAGTATCTCTGTTCTTTTTAACCCAGTGGAACAGAACCCACAGAAAAATGTCATGATGGCTATTAATGAGGTAGAAAATACAAAAGAACCACTCGACGTTGGGGTTACCATGGATGCCCCAGTGTAAAATAATTGTTTAAAAAAGATATTTATATGTTTAATGTTCAGATTAATTATTCTCTAAGCCTGAGTTCCTTGTGAAGCTACATCCGCTATATCAGTATACTATTTACAGATAACGTTCATTTGATCACCAGGATAAATCAGAAAGATTGGCAAAGTAAATTATGTTCTTTACATTTTAGAGATGGAAAATAACACTGGAAACCAAGTAACTTTTTCAGAACACATCCGTTTTAAGTTGCTGAGTTAAGACTTGAGTGGGGATCTTGTGATTTTGAACCAAATCTGCCCCTTCCTTGCTGCACATGCTGAATCTTCGAAAAGGGCACCAGCTGGCTCGCCTTTCCTCTTCAAGGTCAAGCTGTCTCAGAAGGAAAGCTTCACTAAGGAGTGACCTTAAATTCAGAGTTTGGGGTGCTTATGAATTATAAATTGCTAGTGTGCCCAGGAACCATCTAGTTTGGGTACTACTGTCCATAGGCTCAATCCTCCTAAGTACTCCATTTTGGATTCCTCTAATTCTACCCTATGTGACTGCAAATTCTCTCTGGTTTTGCATTTCTTTCCCTAACTACGGTTGCCTGTTGCCTCCTCTGCCAGAAACACAGATTGAATGAATGATCATTCAGTAGCCTTACATAGCGTAGTAAGCATGCTTTTCTGCTTACCAAGAGATAAGCTTCTCTAGGGCCAGGCTTCCGCATGCACTTGCTGAGTAAATAATGTTTGTATAACTAGACCCTGTGGACAACAGGAAGAAATGGAAGACCTGGTTCTAGTTTTCAAGGAATTTACAAATTTCCTAGGGAGAGAGAATCTAGCTATAATTTAAAATCTAAGTAATGTGTTGCTGTTTTATAGTTCTTTACAGTAGGCAACAGTTTCATAACAAGTTCTTGTCCCACCCTCCCATTAGTCAGGACAGGCTGAGATTCTATTTTGTGTGTGTTGTGTGTTGTGTGTGTGTGTGTGTGTGTGTGCATGTGTGGTGCTGAGGATCCAACCTGGGGTTTTGCACATGCTAGGCAAGCACTCTAGAGTTACATCCCTAACCCTGAGTTGGAGATTCTAATTCCTTCTTTAGAGGTAAGAAAAATGGAGACTTGCCCAAATTTATGAAGTTAGAACGGTTTTTAAATAAATCTCCATCTTCTTTGGCCTTTTGCTTCAAATAGCTAAAAAAAAAAAAAAAAAAGGCTGATAGAATAAGATGATGCCAATAAGCATAATATAAACATAAATACAACAGAGCTTCAAATCAAGAAGGAAATCATTGAACAAGAAAGATTGGAAAAAAACACCTCACAAAGTAGGCCACTTGTGGAAGGATTTCAGGTTATTATAGTGTCAAAATTCACAGGGTGCTTGAAGCAACCCAGATTTTTCTACTTAGGGAAAACATCATGCTATTTCAGTTTGGGGAGTGGGCCCTCTCCTCTGCGACTCTCCTTATCCCTAATGTCATGCCTCATACTACCCTCTGTGGGCTCTGTGGTGGGCCAGCTCCAGAACACTCACTGCTCCACACCCTGACTCAATGATCCTGTACTTCCTGTAGCTCCAAAGCAGAGCAACAGAGCCAATTAAAGTGACATTTTCCAGGGCAAGGCAGAACCTGCCCTTGGTCTACCGAAGCGTCTCTCTTTTGGGCTTTGGGTATAGATGGGAATGGATGGATCTGTTACCAACTATCCTTTCCTGTTTCCAAGCCACCCAAAGAACGAAGTTTTAGCCAGACAGACCTTGGCTCAAATGTAGCTCCAACTATAATCAGTTATAAAATTACACTCAAGTTACTAGCTTCAAAAAACTTCAGCCTTATTTTTTTTTCAGTCTGAATAATAAATACTACCTTCCAAGTCACAAATAATTATTTGATTATTATGGCTTTTATTTTAATATCCTTAAGCCTTTATAAAATTCATGAACACCTCTATAATCTCAGAGACAAAAGTTCAGCTTTCCCTCTGCCCCCTTCTTCTTATTTGCTCACAGGCTTGGTCCTGAAGTTGTTGGTGCCACAGTTGGAATCTACTGGGACCTTACAGGAGTGGCTTGTGTGAGGTGCTGTCTTCTGCTCAGTGTTGGCTAGAAGTGTCTGCATGGACCACTTGTACTTAAGAAGACCTCTGTCTAGGAACCTGTGCCTCCTCATTCTCTGGAAGGAGCCAGGAGCCATCTGTTTGGAAGGACGTTGGTGTACTGCACCCTAACCTAGTTCTGCCCCCAACTTACTACGTAGTATGAGCAAATCACTTAGCCTCACCAGAACTCCAGATCTTCAGTTAAAAATAAGTATGGAGGGGACTAAGACTTCTCTAGGGCTAGTGGGGAATCAAGGGAGAGGACACCCATGAAAATATTTAACCCTATAAAACATCCTGACCTCTAAACCACGGTGTCTTCTGAGTAATGCTTTTAGGAGCTCATCTTGAATTCCTCTGAGATGTACAATACATATTGATGCACCTGAGCAGGGAAGCAGATGGTTGGTGGACCCAGGTTTCTAGAACCAGAAGTTCAGGAGGAGACAAAGCATCCCCTGAGAGTATAATCCAGCCCTTGATCCCTGTGGGTAAGGGGGAGACAGCTGCCAAGTGGGAAGTACAGAGCAGTGTCATACCCTAATTGAATCAAGTGATATGGAAGAAGCCTGGCTGCCAGTGACTCTCAGTTTTGGCCTGTGGGTGGCAGGAGTTCCCATGATATTTATCTACTAACCTATATCCTCCAGCACACCCCATTTTCCTTCTTGCTTCAACATGGTTTGAAGGTAGCAATTGGTGTGCCCCCAGACATCAATCTAAAGCCCAGAGTCCCTTATAAGCTTGACTTCAGGACTGCTCTTAACGAAAGAGAACAAAAACCCTGAGGTTATACATATTGCATGACTGGGTCCAGTCTCTGCTTAGGATTGATTTTTTTCTCCATTCCCAATTGCAGGAAACCAGAGAGATGGGATTATTGTCTTGGGCAATCATACTGTGGCACCTGGCAGCTGTGTCCTCCACCTCCTCCCTCTGCATACTACTAAATTGGCAACGTCTAGTTACATTCAGTTCCCCAAATCCTCAATCCTTGCAGCACAAGTGAAGGCATTTGCTAAAGATTATCATAACTGGAAGCACTTTGCAAAGCCAATCTGTCAGAGGGTGGCCTTTCAAAGTGTGAATCAAGAGTCTGACCCCCACCTAGGGTAGCAGCCATGGGACCCAACACCTTCCTATGGTCCAGGATTTCCAATCATACTAAATCCAGAGCTACCTGCTGTCTAGAGAGATCACCACCGATATCAAAATGAGAAAAGATGTGGAGCACAGGGGCTGAGGGGAAACCACCCATTGGAGTATCGAAACCCACAAGTTCCAAGTGTTCCAAGTGTTCCCTGGGGACACTATGGATCAAACTATTCAGTTTCTTGTTTTACTGGAGTGCCAAGCAGTGCACACACACATTGAGGCATATGCTGAATTGATTAGGGAAATAAATTGTTATGTGTTCGTTCATTTGTCTCTTGTTTGTTCGCTTTCTGAATATATTTAAAATCTCTGTGTCCTTGCTCCCAGCTACTGTTGCAAAGTCTCAGTAAACCATGTCTGCTACACTTTCTCTGCATTGCCCTCGCTCCAGCAAGCCTAGGTAGGGACTTTCTGCAAGACAGAACCTGGCAGTCTTACCTGGATGGAGAGTAAAAGCACCAAATCTTGTAGCTAAGCCCTTGCTGGAAGATTCCCACCTGTGCAAACTCTGACTTCAAGGGTGTTAACGTAAAGTGTCCAGGGCTTTGCTTCCTTCCTTTCTGCTGCCCTCAGATCTTCTTAGCTAGACTTCTCTGGCTGAAGCCTTGCAGCAGGCTCAGGCCAGGCTCTGAGTTTCTGAGCTGATGGTAACAGAGCTGAATGGAAATAACAGAGCAACACATTTAATCACTCTCCAGACCCAGTGTGTGCTGTATGACACACAGTCTCCTTTCCTTCCCCTCTCCTGTCTTAGCTGGCTATCATAATGGGATCTACAGTGGGTTGCAGGGAGACCCCTAGACACTGACTATTCCTCAGAGGGACAGCCTTGTGCCTCCTGCCTTCTCCCTGTGTTGGCTTGGCACGGCCCTCAGCATCATTTTCCCTTCCCTAGTCTCAACCTATTGCTCAACTGAGCTTCCTGTTGCTCTTCCCTGCATTTTGCACTACTGAGATCTGGAGCCTTGTACTAAGCCTGGACTAGAGACAGTTCCTGGTACCTGCTCCACTTCATAGCCCCTTTCCTCCAGCCATTTTCAATTCCTGTTCTCTTTCACAACTATGCCATTTCTGCCTCAATTGCTGCATCCTCCTCAAGTCCTCCAGGAAGGCTCCTTGGTTCATCCGTCTCTGGACATCACAAACTATATTGTGTAAATGCATAAACAGTGCCCCTTCCACTTCTGGGGCTCTGAACCTAAGTGTAAAGTGAAGTCAAAGCTTGGTACCTATAGTGCCACCTTTCTGGAAGAACCATTGTAAGCCATGATAGCCATCACTAGGAAGCCTTCCTTCACCCCCAAGTTGGAAGAAACATTGTGGAGAAGGCTCCTCCACCTTGCAGAGAAGCAGTTGAATGTTCTGAAGTCACCTCCGTCTGTGTTTCACAGGAGACAATGGAAATGTTCATAGACCATGGAGATAGCCAAACAAGCCCTACCAGAAATACTGAACAAAGATGGGAAATGACCTGTGGTCAAAATCAAGGCCAGCTTCTTCATGAACTCATGACATGAAGGAAAAGATGCAGCAATTTTAAGATCATGGGAAATGGGATTAAGGAATGAGAGAGCCTTCTTTCTGAGTTCCTTTTAACTGTCAGATGTGGTAAAGATAGAATGAATGACCCAGTATGAAAGTACTTTGAATTTTTTTAAACTCAAAGGAGCTTTAAGGATCTAAGGTATTATGATTATCTTTTAACAGTGTGATAATATTGATTATATAGGGGCCTGCTAAAATGTCTCCAGCAGCTCTAAGGAGTCCTTGGAAGCTGAACATACTTATAAACATTGTTGTATAAGGTCTCTGGCAGGCTGAGATTCTGAAGAAGATTTATAAAGGTAGTAGAGGGCCCAAGGTTAAGTTTTATCTTAATTATATGTTGGGAAGTGGCATTCTGTGGTCACAGCCTTGGGGAAATAGAACCAAATGTACTCTTCCCTGTAGACCATCCTCCTCCGATGGATAATGTTACTTTGTGCCATTCTCCTCTGGTTCCTGCCTCAAACATTTGTGTTTCCAAGCTCTGGCTTCAGGCTGCAGCAGGAGAAATTATTAATAATGATAATAATAATGATGGTAAGTCAGCAGATAGAATCACTAGCACCCCAAGAGACACAGCATAGGAAAATCGCCCTTAACATAAACACTTTGATTTGATTTCCTAAGTTGGGATTCTGCTGCAGCTGATAAAGTGCTGATAAAACTGATAAAGTGGGAAGATCACAGATTTCAGAGTCGGGAAGAGAGGGGTATGAATCTTTGCCCTGATATGCACAAGTTTTGTTGTTTTTAGCAAACATGCTTGAATGTTTCCAAGCATGGGTTTTCCTATCTGTAAATGTAGACAATATTAATATCTACCTCACAGTGTTGTAAAATTTAAGTGGAAGGAGCATATCAAACATTCAGAAGACTATCTGGCACATAATAACCCTCAAGTAGCATTAGCTGTCATTAATATTGGCGTTATTGGCAGTCTTTGAAAAGCCTCAGGGTCATCTCAGGATGATTTTGAAACACAGATGCAGGAGCTTCCCCAGGATGAATCAACCAGAATCCCTTTGGGAGGTGGAACTCGGGCATCTGTACTTTTCTTTTAGTACTACTTCTGATTCTGAATTTGGACCCAGAAGCAAAACTAGCACCTCCTTCATAGTTTGTTTGTTTTTTTTTTTTTAATTTATTTTTTAGTTGTAGGCAGACAGAATATCTTTGTTTTACTTTTACGTGGTGCTGAGGATCGAACCCAGTGCCTCAAGCATGCTAGGCGAGCGCGCTACCACTGCGCCACAACCCCAGCCCTCTTTCATAGTTTTTGTGAGGATTAATTTAGCTAGTGCATGCTAAGTGCCTGGCACAGTGCTTAGCACACAGTAGAGTCTCTGCTCAGCACATAAGTGCCTTTCTGTGTAATGTATAACACGGGGGAAGTCCATGGCAGTAGAAAACATTATGAGGAATGGGCTGTTGGTCCTTGTATTTGGCTCTTCCTGCCTCCACTTGAGCACTTAATCACCTGTAGAAGCAATTTGGTGCTCGGTATCCTCTTCTGTCATGAACTCAAACCCTTAAATGTTGGGGATAATTAAAGGCAAAACCTCAGAGCTGGATAGAGTCACCTATCCAGAGAACAAGTAACAGAGGAGGTAGGAGTAGTACATGAGTTCAAGGTGAGAATTGGAAAGACTATTTTCTGCTGGTGTCAAGCACATTATTTTAGGAATGTGCAATTCTGTCCTTGGAAGCCAAATCTGGTTCAAAACAATAATTCACACGTAATGAACTTACAGAGTTATGGTCCTAGGATCAGAGATTTCCTCTTGCTCATTTGGGCAGTTTGGCTGCATCAGGTGTTTAAACATAGAAATGAGAAATGTTTCAGGGAGATTGCACATATAAAGCTTCCTGTGAATGCCCAGGTTAATTTACAGTCACTTTGGTTGAATTATCATATGTACCATCATGGGAGGGCTGAAGAAATGAGCCCATTCTCTACCCAGTTTCTAGGTAGACAAATAATCACAAAGAGAAGATGTTTACACATGGATCTACATGGAATCTGAGTTTAGAAAATATGGATAATGACATCAACAAATAAGAAAATATGGACAACATGATAAACTTTGTCATTTTTTCCAGTGAGCTAAATAGAACTTATTCATCCCATTGATCACCGTGTATATTGGTGTGTGTGTGTGTGTGTTTTAAATAAATATACAAGATATAGAAACAGCATCACCTGATTGAATAGATTTCCTCTAATCAATGTTTTATTTCTGGAATGTGCTTTTAATTTCTCAAAGTGCTTGTACATATATTATCTCATTTGATTAGTACAGTGGTCCTGTGTATCAGAGAAGCAGATCTTGGTTTATTCCATATAATAGATGCTGCATTGATTAATTCAGGGAGCATCATGGCATTGCTAGGGCCGGAACCCCTCAGTTTCCTAAATTGTGAACCTGTTCTCATTAAGCAGGATGATATGCCTCATGAAAAGGCACAGCTTATATTATGAGAAAATATATATTGTCTTAACTTGGTCCTTATGGGGGTGAAGAGCTGAAAGAAATGGATGAGAGGATTTCTCATAGGACTGCTCAGAGAGCAGTTTGTCTCAGTCCCTCTCTCACACTCTCATCCTTAATGGTAAAGAGGAAACTTTATTTTTAATACATCATGCTTAATTTTATATTTGGTTTTAACTTTGTCACACATTTATTTCTATAGGGAGGCCTAATTTATGTATTTCCTTAATAGTGTTAATTATATTTTTCATAGTGTTTCACTTCTTTTTTTAAATTAGGGCTTTATAGTTATACATAGTAGTTGGGTTCATCTTGACAAACTCATACATGCATGAAAATCCATTTCAGTTTATAGTTTTCTCCTTTTACCTCCCATTCTCCCTCCTCTCTCCCATTCTCCTTCCTCTACTAGACTTAAAGAAGAAACTTTTGTCTCATCTTGAGCCTTTTGAAGTGAATTGCAAGTTGAAAAATAAAGGGCTAATTTAGATTGCATTTTAAGGTTGGTTGCCAGGGCAGGAAAAGTTGAATACTGCGGATGGGGTGGCTGTCTATCTTGGTAAGACTGCATGGATGCGAGGGAAGGACACTATTGGAAGTGGCCATAGGTTTACCACAAAAGGGATAAACAACCTGATTGGGAGGCTTGTCCCAGTTTTGCAGCATAGTCAAATCTTTTGAGTGCATGCAGCGAGTGATTGCTCATTGGCTACACCATGGACAAGGTTTAGCTGCTGATTTTGGTCTCAATTTGTAGTTATTCCAATCATGCTTTCCAAAGGCATGCTTGATTGTGTGTGCATCCAAGACATTGGTGGAACAATGCACAGACAGCTCAGACTCAGGTTACCTGAATCACATGCCAAACACAGACTCCAGAGTCACCGTACTGTGGATCAAGGATGTAAAAACCTGCTTTCCCCTTTTATGTCACCTCTGTTCTTCCTTTGCTGCACAGCCCGAATGTCAGCATGTAGTGTACCCTGATGGCTTATTCACAAGAGGGATTATTGTGAGACAAAACAACATGTAGTCTGACAAATGGGGTTGCAGGGAACTGATTGAGCTCTGCTTGCATATTAAATCCTATGTCTTAGATATGACCTTTCTATATTCTATAAATTTCCTAATATATTGCCCAGAGCCACTGTTTCTTTTTCTTTCTTTTGTTTAACTGAACAAAGTGGAATCATACTCTTTGGTCTAGAGTTTCTTTGTTTCTTCTTGGGGTCAGGCAGAATAGCCTTCTAGTCCTTGGTATGGTCCTTGAAAAAACCTGAGTTAAATTCCTGCTCTATCTGTGTTTACCTGCATTTAAGGCTTTGGAACTATCTAGTCCATTTCTAGCTAGCCCCCACTCTTTTTAACTTCTCTTACTCTCCCCTTGCCTGTCCCTCCCTTCATCTCCAGCCCAAGTTGCTATCCCAGGTTCCATGGTCCATCTGTCTCACTCAGTATTCTATATATTGGCTCAGCCATTCGAATTAGCACTAACACAAACATCCTCATTTACATGGAACACACAGAAGGTGACATTCTGTCTGTGACAATAGGTTATAATTATCATGTCTCTCATTTGTATTCTATTTTACAGCTTCTTGAATTGTTTTCCCATGAATTAGTCCATTTGATTCTGCTCACAGTGCTGGGAGGTAGATTATTTGTTCATTCATTTATTCACCAAATATTTATTGAGGGACTGGATAAACTGAGGTGATGAAGATAGGCATGGCTCCTGTCCTGGTGGCGCTTACATTCTAGACAAAATAATATTGTGTCTGTTTTTAACACTATGCTATGGAGAAGTTAAAATACATCACCATGTACTAAGTGCTGAAGTGGAGACTAACACCTAGGTCTTGAGATGTTTACCCTAGGGCTTCTTCTCAGTGCCTTTCTGTTGCTCAGAGGATGCAGAACATCCCAATTGAGCACGTGGACTGTGTTTCAGAAGTCCATTTTTAAGTTGAGTACTTGGAATGCAGAACACATTTTTCCATAGCAATTATGTTATAAATGGTTACTACATTACAAGGCCATTCAACAAAAGCCCAGTTAACCCATTTAACCCATAATGTAGCTGAAGCATGCTACTAATAGGACATTTCCCTCCACTGCTACACAATTGGGGAGGGATATCATGGGGCTCATTTAAAATTGATGCCATGTGAATGAAATCTCCTTTTTGGCTTCCTGTCACTCACTGTAAGCATGACATTATCCCTGTGTGGCAGACCCTCTTTTCTCCATTTGTTTATTTTCCTCATCTGTTTTGATTTCTTGCTTTTGTTTTTGTTGTTTTTGTTTTGTGTGTGTGTCTGTGTGTGATTTAAGAAGCCAATATTTATAATCATCAGTCTGAGCTTGTGTGGATCACGTGCTATTAAGTGCTTGTCTGGCTTAAGGAAAAATATAGAGCTGTTTCCATAGATACCTGATCCTAATAACTAATTAGAACATTTTTTTTCCAAAGCCTATTTTTAGGGCATCTCAAATGTAACATACTCCAAATGTCCTATGTTGTAGGTATGTTTTTTCTTGTTAGCTGTCTTTAGTATCAATCAATAACCAGTGGTGCTTTCAATAGAGCAAAATCAATAAAATCATGAGTTTCACCTTTCAATATCTTGAAGTGGTATTAGGTAAATATTATGCCTCATATGCACTTCTGAACAGCAATCAGAGCTCTTCCAGAGCTGCTTCGTAGGGAAAAGCCCTGAGTTCAAAAGTGAGACCCAAGAGACTTCTCTCTTCTTCCTTTCCTCTGCCTTTTCCTCCTATTTGAGACTTTACTGGGTCCTGGAATCTGCATGATTGGGGACACGTGGACTTGGTTATAATGAACCCCACTGTTCTTTACTTCTAGATCTTCATAAGAGTTTGAGCCTCCCCCCCCCCGCCTTTTTATAATACTTAGGAGGTGGTAAATAGTCTTTAATTTCTATCCCCATCCACAACTGCATCACAGAAGCATAAGATAGTAAAACATCAAATTGCTAGGGGACCTAGAATCCCTCTAGTACTGGTAAAGTAATATCCATAATAGTAAAAATAGTAGTTTTTTTTTTTTAGTATCCAGCATATGGAGATATTTTCTAGGTGTTTGATAAAGATTCTTTTGATTCCTCCTGATAATCAGATATTATCACAATTTTAACATAAACAAACTAAGCTTGAAAAGTTTAGATGATTTGCCTAAGACCATAAAGTTGATAAATGGTAGAACTTGGGTTCTATCAGCCTCCACTACACCAGGAATTTCTGAGGATCCTTGGAAACAACAAATATCTCTTCAGTATCTATCCACCATGTTTAGATAGTGTTCAAGAGGGCAATGCAATTTGATTTATGAATGTCCTTAGATCTTGACCCATTCTTAGAAATGCAGGGAGCAGAAAGAGGATTTAAAAATTCTACCAAATGCAATTTATCTATGATGGTTAGTTTTGATTTTATCCTTTGTGTCTTATGACAGCTGCCAATTATTATTGCTGTGCCATGGATTCTTACTTTATCTTGATAACTTAAAATCTTTGCAGGTATACTGTACTCACCTTAAGGGAAAAATAAATGATCTGAAAATGGCCATTCAACACTCCTACCTTCAACCACATCCTAAAAGGAATCTGTACATATATGGGTTGAAATATGCCTGTCTCAGAATGTTATTAAAGCTCCCTTATCCAGAGCTCCCCTGTGGCAATATCTGAAGACCTTTATGCATGTTTCCTTCATTCCTAATATAATAGGAATAGGTCAAACTTCTCTTGGAATTATAAGCAAACGAAAATTTAAATTGATGTGACTTAGATGAAAGGATGGCCATGAAGATATGAATGAAGACAACAATGGATGGTGACACTGGTTCCTAGATTAAAGAGATGAGTAGTTTTGTAACTGCTAATCAAGCTCAGAAGTGTATGTTGATTAACTGCTGGGTTCCTCCGGAATCCCCTCCCCTCCAGGTTCAGCATCTAAAGGATGAATTTTGAGCCAGTCTGATTTTGTATAGGATCACTGGTTACTGCAATTACTGGGAGGAGAAAAGATTGAGGAAGACCAAAATCAAGACTTGTACATCCCCAGTTGACTCATAAGTCCCGTGACCACATGTATTGCTAATAATATTTGCAGGGCAACAGAAAAAATTCTCCTTGTTGATATGTGTGGTGTTTCATTTTTTAGATAATGCAATACTAGAAATAAAATGAAATGGTCTGCTGAAATCTTTTCCAGTGTGTATTTCATAACAACTACTGCGCAATTCACAGTTGAATTGATGAGCTATCAGGGTTATGTGCTTCTGTAAAACAGAGACATCTAACTTGGAAAAGCTTTCTCCAGGGAAACAGACCTTTTTGAGCTAAATCAAAACAAGATTAAAGAGTGATTAAAGTGCTACAAATATGACCTACGTGGAAAGGTTGGAGGAACTGGGATTGTTTAACCTGAGACTGAAAAACTGTACAGAGACTTCAAGAAAATTTCAAGTGCCCCAAACATTCTCTAACAATGTCTCCACAGAGTAGAGAGAAAGTAAAATGATCTTAAGCTGTATTATTAAGGATTTAGGTCAGTCAATGGCTCTCAAGCCCCAGTTGTACGTTAAAATCACTTATGGCCATTTAAAACATTTTAATTCCTGTGTCCTCCCCTAGACTAATGAATCTCCAGAGGTGACCCTCAATTATTAGTGTTTCTTAAAATCTCTTCTAGTGATATAATATGTAACCAGAGCTGAGAACTACTGGATTGAGTAAAAGGATGGAATTCTGAACAACATGGATCCTGGAAACATGCGAGTTTCTACAGATACCTTTAAAATTAAGGTGCATCATATTTGAATTGGATTTGTTATAGATATACCAGCTGACTTAGAATCCTGGTTTCTAAATTGAACATTCTTTCTGCTGCTAAGTGGTCTAGGATCCTCAAGTCACAAAGAGTATCTCAGGTTAGGGTCTCAATCAATATTTATTGAATGGATGAATGAATGAATAAATGCCAAGAGATCTAAAATGAGGGCAGCTCACAGTTGGTAATGCTAGTTGTCCTAGGAGTGTTTGAGGAATGACTTCCCTAAAAGCAAGTGATGCTTAGAATCACAAAATGCCACTGGTCTTTGTGATTCATAAAAACCTGCTAAACTTCAAGGCTTTTATATCAAATAGTGGTAGAAAAGGAGGGGTGAAGAAGTGAATGTAGTATATGTTGATCACTTGTTTATGAAGTTTGGAAGAAAAATGGAGAAGAGACTGCAAGACACATCTGGAGGCGAAAGAATTCTTCATGCAAGTTTAAAAATAGAGAGGAAGGATGCAGGGGATGGTGGAGGGGGAGTTACGATGTTGGAAAGGGTAGCACAGCTGAGTGAAGGAGGCCCTAGAGGAGATCAAATGGAAGGCATAGGCAGAGGACTTCCTAGTGTAATTTAGGTGGTGTGCCTCTGGTCTATTCAGCTACTGTTGTGCAACAAACTACCGTGAAACCATCCTGATTTGTAAGCAGGAGTTTGGGCAGTACTCAGCTCTGATTCTCCTGCTCCATGTGGCAGAAGTTAGGGTCAGTCATGGTATTCAGCTAGTGATGGGGTTGGTCTGGAGCTTCCAATACAGATTCACCTGCATGCCTGTTGCCATGGAAGGCCGTGCTCACGTGGGCTCCTTTTCTCTCTTTGGAAACTTAGAAATTTTCTATGTGATCTCTCTTGTAAAGGTGCACAGCTTTCTTGTATCGTTAGAGAGCTCCATGAGACTTTGATGGGTGCTTTCAGTCTGGGGCTGGCACCAGAGTGGAATCCCTTGTGCTGCACTCTCTTGGTCTAGCAGGTAGTAAGGCCAGATCAGACTCAGAAAGAGGGGAGATGGAACCCACCTATTAATGTCAGGACTATCAAATAATTTGTGTATCTTTAACCCACCACAGTCACTCTCTGGAAAGGACAGATGAACAGAGAAAGAACAATTTCAATATATAAAATTGTGAAAATTAAGTACAGACTGCCAAATGACCTGTACATGCTATAGTAAAACAAGGGTGGAAGTAAAAGGAGGAGGTCTGGTGTAGGTTTAGGTCTAGGGGGTTGTGGTCATTTATTTACCAAGCAATCTTGAATTGCTTTCTCATCTGTGAAGTGTGATTGATAGTAGAACCTACCTGAGTCTGAAATTGGGGTTTTCAGAAGACAGGTACCACCTGTGAAAAGGTGGGCAGGGAACCATGATTGGACAGAGGAACAAATCAAACTTGGAACAGGTCAATGACCAACTTGTCTGACCCCAATAGGAGTTTGGGATTAAGAATGGCCCTTCTGAATAACTCTGACTAAGCTAAGATCATTTGGTCTTTAGTCATTCCCTAGAATGAGTCCCAGAGTGCTTAGATTCAACTTCACATTTATCAAGCAAGCATTCTTATATCAGGTTCCCTATTTGCACTTGCAAATGGCTACCTGAGGGAAAGATGCCCTGAGCAAGTTTTCTCTCTAGCTAAGATGATCCTTGTAGGGACCCAGAGCTGAGCAAGCCAGTGGCAGTCCTGGCAGCTGAGGCAACAATCCCTCCTTGAAGAGGGATCTGGATGCTGCACCTCAGTGTCAGCCACAGGTGAAGGTAAGACTTGGCACTGACACAGCGTCTTGTACACTGAGAGTACTGTTTGAATGCTGGCTGTTGTTTGCCAGTAGAGGTTTAGATAAAGGCTTTGTAGACCAGATGAGAGAGGTAGTTTGCAGAATGATGATGTGGAACAGTGTCAGAAGATGGCTAGTGAGACTGTGCAAGGGATAAAACAGCATCTAACAGAGTCTGGGTGGGTAAAGAGTCAAAGGTAGCCAGAAAAAGCCCAGCTAATGGACTGGGCAAATTTGGAAAATTGCTAATATGTTCAAAGAGCAGAGTCAATAAGGTAGCTCTCTCTTCATTGTGTGAATAAATGAAAAGGTCATTGGACCACACCACTTCTCTTTCTCATGATTATTCAGCATCACTGGGGCATGAGGTAATGGGAAGATAATGGGCTCTGGGTTCAGATCCCAGCTCTACCATTCCCCAGATGTGTGAACTTTAGCAAGTTAATTAATCTCTCTGAACCCAAGCCTCCTCATTTTAAAATAGAGATCACAACAACTAGCCTGTAGGGTTGCTGATCAGTAATACATGTGTGTGTTGTGCATGTGTGTATGTAGGGGTGGAGACATATATATATGAAATGAGAATAAATGCCTGGGATCAACAAGTAGAAATTTTTGTGAAACATGGGGTCATTTGTAAACTTCCTACTTTCTCCATTCAAAAATCCCTTAGGAGAAATTCTAGAGTGATTCAGCTTAATGTTTAGCAAACAAGAGCCTTTGTATCAGGTTCTTTATTTGCACTTACACATGTTTGTTCTTGCAACAGTGCTGTTAGGTAAGAATTTATTGTCTCCCTTTATGTATAATTATAATGCACTGACAAAATATTTTTAAAATGAAATAATTTAAGAAAAAGAATTTTTGCCCCCTTTCACAAATAAGTCCACTGAGACTTAAAGAAGCTGAGTCTAAGTGGTTCGGCAGCATATCTAGTGGCACAGCCAGAATTTGAGCCTATGTCTTTTGATTCCAAACTCACTGTCCTTTCTGCTACATCACAATTATCTTGCCCTAAATGTTGACACAGATTTATTATTTCTTTGCATCTAGCATTTAGCAGAGGTCTCAAGATGGTTCAGTGGGCTGGTGCTGGTCTGCAGTGGTGCTCACACCTGGCCAGGTCAGGTGTGTGTTTCAGGAGGTCTAATTGCTATAGATTGGAGCTTGCATCTCCACCATCAGCTTGGATTGTCAGCTTTCTTGAGAATAATTAAAAGAAAGTAAAGGAGGAGGGAAAGGACTGAGGAAATCATCTTTGTACATTTTAATCTGAGCCGTTTCTGAGCAGTGTGATAAGGTAGGTTGTAGAAATGTCAGCTTCTCCTTATCTCTAATTGACTTAAGTAGAGGCAGCTCTAATCCTTGTGTGCACAGGAGCCTGGAATGGAGAGATGAGGCCAATTGATTCCTACTTTTTAATTAACAGATGAGCTGCTTAAAAACAATAGTATATTGGGGGCAGCTTGGGAGCATGAAGGAGTGTGAGGGAGGGTCATCTCCACAGCAGTGACATTTAGAGCAATATTAACAAGTGCCAGCATTTGATTTGAATCAGGGGTTGGAGCAGAGATAAGCATGGGTGTGGTCACAGAAGGCGGCTACCAAGGTGACAAAGGACTTCATGATTCTCTCCATGCTCTACTTGGGAGACTCTTTACCAATCATTGTGTAAGGGGTTCATGGGTGCAAATTAGTATTCATACTATTTTCTATGTAGATACTTGGTCAGGATTTGGACCTAGCTGGTCCTGAGCAATGATGATGCTGCCTGGTTATGTGTTAGAAGGTTCATCCATAACTAATGAATAGAACAGGAATAGGAATTCCTACACCATGTCTGATGTGCTTATATATCAGCCCCCTGGCCATCCAGAGCTGACCAGCTATTCTTGTGTTTGTGCTTAATCTAAAATGGATGATTTTTTTTCCTGAATTCTTATAATCTTATTCTAAACCCTAGCCTTTTGAACAAATACCCTCATTTTCTACAACCTGAGAGCTAGATTTTATCTGCACCCTACTTCCCCCTTAGTCCTACATCAACTTGGTCAAGTCTGTGATCACAGTTTGTCTTTATCCTCAATGAGCTTTACAACTACCTGGACCTTCCCATTGCCAGACCTGTTCCATTCCCCACACTAATTCTCTGAGTGTTATTACCTGTTTGGTAAGCATTAAAGTTGTACTTTATCTTCTGGATATTGACATTTGAACTCTACTCTGCCCTAGTTGGGGATAGAGAAGGAGGAAGAAGTCTCATTATTGAATTACTTTCCTCAGACATCCTATGCAAGAGCTGTCCTGTGAGATCTCTGTCTTTCCTGGGTATTTTCAAGATTCCAGCCTTCATTAGTATTTCAAGGCCATGTGACCATAGACCATATTGCTGAAAATATCACCTGAGAATTCACCTGAATATAATGGGCTTTTAATTAGTGCTCTTAATTTATTAGTAAACGGGATTCAGGACCATGGACTCAATGGCCTCTGACTATGATCATTTCCAGTATTTAAAGATCTGGTTCTTCCATAGATTTAAAAATAACAAATAAAATAGGTCTTGCTAATATTCTGTTCATTCAACCATGCAAAAATTTCACCTCTGTCTTTGGGTTTATTCTAATTTTGTGTATTTTTATTATTATTATTGTAGATTTAAAAATGTTTTCATTAAGACATTATAGTTATGCATAATAGTGGGTTCATTTTAACATAGTCATGCGTTCATGGAACATCATTTGCTGCATTTCAGTTCTCAGTACTTCCTTTTTTCCTCCCCCTCTTTCTCCTCTGTTCCCCTTCCGCTACTCTACTAGTTTTCCTTCTAGTTACTTGTTGTTTTTATAATTGGTGCTTTATAGACATACATAAAGGAGGAATGCACTATGGTATATTCATATATGTACACTGCATAATTTGGTCAATTTTATTCCATCTGTCCCTCCTCTCTTATTTTGCTTTTTAATGATTTCCCCCCAAAGCTCTGGTATCAGAGTATCACACTGATCTTGGTATATGCACTTCTTTGCCACTAGAATTAATAGAAGATTGTTGAACATTGTTGTCTTGGCTCTTTTTCTCTTGCTATAACTTAATATTACAGAATGGGTAATTCACACACAAACAAAGTTTATTTAGCTCAGGGTTCTGGAGGTGAGGGAGAATAAGGATAAGAGGCCGGCTCTTTGTGCCAGGCCCTACATGGAGTCATCCCATTGTGGAAAGGCAGAGAGGCAAGCAAGCCCACACAAGAAGGGAAGCAGGAGGTGCTGGGCTGTCCTTATATCAACCTGTCCTCAGGATAATTACCCCACTCCTGTGATAACAACAATAATTCACTCACAAAGGCTTTGTCTTCATGACTCAATCACTTCTTAAAGAGTCCACTTGTTAGTACCATCACGATGGCAATTAAATTTCAACATGAGGTTTGGAGGGGGCATTCAAATAGTAGCAGATGGGTACCATGTTTTATCCATTGAGATAGCTCAATGAGAAGAAGGAGAAGGAGGAGGACTATGACAAGGAAGAAGAGCATTTACTAAGTACTTAGTTTATGTCTGAGATTGTATTAGACCCTTTACATGTGCATTTCACTTAATGCTTATACCATTCTATGAGAGAAGTGTTAATCATCTGTATATTATCATTAATGAGATGTTACAACATGTTAATTAATGAAATGTTTGCAGATTCTTGCAACTATTTAAGTGTCAGAGATGCTTAACCAATATGCAATACAGTCTTTTTGCATCTACTCCAGTGCCTGGCACATAATAAGTTCATATCTTGCATTTGTTGAATTAATTATGAGTTAAGACATGAATTCTATGTCCATTTTTTCTACTTGCTTGAACAATTTCTTCTAAACAATTGAACTGTCTTCTCCTAATTCACTGCCTTCCACAGATCCCAATACAGTGTATGTGTTCAGTAAATATTTAATAAATGAATGCTCAATGAATGGATGAATGAATGCTTGATCCTAGAAGTCTCTTCTGGCTCTAGCAGTCTACATTGCAGCATGTGTTGATCTCTCTTCTCTGACCTCTCATACTACATCCATGTGCAGACCTGGAATTTTATTCCATGTTTTGTTGGTTCTAACTGTTCAGTGTGTATATTCTGTATTCCTTAATTGATTGTATTATATTTCCCTTGTATTCTCCATAGTGCCTAGCTCAGTGCCTAAATATAAGAAGTACTCTGTAAATACAGTTTAAATTGAATCTGAGTATTGCTACAACACACTTTCAGCCCCTAAAGAACACTGAAATAGCAATAACCTGCTAGGTTGCTGTTTAGTCTTTAGAGAAACTACCATGTGTTCTCTGCTAAACAGATGTTTTTGACAGGCCAGGGAGCAGCATCTAGGCTGCTGGCTTAAGGCACAATTTGACATAGTGCCACGGTATACTTACCATTGGCCTATAAGTGCTGGTCTCTGTGTAGAAAGGATGTTTATGTAGTTCTTTGTAAATCCAAAGGGCAATGATCTAAAATACAGACTTCAAAGTAACTGATAAAATTTCTTTAACAGAATGAACAGTGCCCTTATATGGTTGTAAACACACCTACACACAAATATACTACTGAGATACATATCGGTACATACATATATGAGCCAATGTCAACTCTGATTCTTAAGTTACTAATAAGTTTTGGGAGAACAATTGCTTCTCAGCCTTACTTCTTCCTGGCCTGGGGCAGGGGGCAAAAATGATCCTGAGAGGGGAAGTAGGGTGGGGAAATGCAGATAGGCTCATCACTGCTCAAGGAAATCAAGAGCCATGAGAGTCAGTGTCTGGACTATCCATGGAAATTGTGGCTTCCTTCAACACCAGAACTTCCAGGAAGTACTTAGAGAAAAATTAGGAGAAAGATGGAAATCTGCACCTGCAGTGAATGCCCTCCTACCCTTTGTTATCCTTCCTCCCTTTAACCAGTTTGACATTATTGGCCGAAGGCCTTGGGGTTCCTTCCATTAATAAGATATCCTTGAAGGGAATGAAGTATTTTGTCCTAATCTGCTAATCTCTTAAACCATTGGCCTTCCCTTCTACACTCCCAAGACACCACCTCTCCAGTCATGGCTGTTGTACAGATGGGTTGAAGTGTAAGCACCTTCTGGAAAAGAGAGAATATTAGGCATTTGTCCATCCTGTGCCACCCATCTCATCCTATTGGATTCAGCTGAGAAGGGTGAATGAATGCTTGATCCTAGAAGTCTCTGTGCTACTCAGCATTCCATCACTATAACAAATGCCTAAGGTAATCAGTTCACAAGGAGAGGAGGTTTCTTGTGGCTCAGAGTTTTGGAGGTTCTAGTCAATAATAAATTTCCCCCATTGCTTTGGGTTTGTGGCAGCACTTCATGGTGGAAGCATATGGTGGAGCAAAGCTGCTCACCTCATGGAGGTGAGCAAGCAGAAAAGAAAGAGAAAGAGAGAGAGAGAGAGAGACAGGATGTGTGCTGCAATTTCCTTCAAGGCCATGTTCCCAATAACCTAAAGACCTCCCACAAGGCCTTATTTCTTAAAGGCTCCAATACCTGGTAATAGCTCTGGGGACTAATGAGTTTGAGGATACTCCAGAACCAAAGCATAGCATTCTGTATATTGAAATTCACTCTATCCATCAGACATCAAGTTACCTTACAGTGATATTTGATATTTGTTCACCAGACATTCCTTTAGAACAGGGACACTATCCCATTAACCTGGATCCTTCTAGTGCCTAGTAAAGTGCCTGGTGTGTAATAGGTCTTCAGTAAACACTGGCAGAATATATAAATTTAAAAAATCCTAGATGAGTTCAAGATATACCTAGACTATTGGGATGGTTTCTTTATGTATATTTTAACCTACCCCCTACACACATATTGAATGCATGAGAAGGGGAAAGAAAAGAGAAAGAAATACACTTAGTGTTGAAGTTACCCAGTGAACTTCAGTGCCTTTCACAAAGAAAATGTACCAGTCATTTAATTGGGGGACTTGAAAGCTCACAAAAAAGAAAGGAGGGTGGGAAAATAGGAGGGAAAGGAAAAGCACTTTCCCCACTATAGGGAGGGCTGGGACTGGGAACAAAAGCCCTATGATTCACTCAAGAATAGAAGCTTAAAGGACTCCAACTACATGCCAAGGCGCCAGAGGTTCTGCCAACCTCAGCTCATGTGGGGTATTTGCCCTTTGATGTAGCCAAGGAAGAGGATTTCAGTAACAAATGGTGACCTTAGAACAGCTGTGCTGGAGAGTCATTTTGGAGAAAAACCCTTAACCTCGCCCTTACCCTATTTTCCCTTCCTTCCTAATTGCTAACGGAAGGAAAGAATTTGTTACTAATTTAGAAGATACGGTTTTGTTGCTGCTGGAATATCTTATGCAGAAAAAATACACAGGCAATTAAGGAATAAATCTGAGCTACTCCATGTTGAAGGTGAAGGAGAAGGAAGAAAAGTAGGAGGTAGAGATAGACTACAAGCAGTCACGACAAGAGGATCTGGTAGGAGACAGCACAGCATGCAAAGAGCACCTGTCATGAGCAGAGGCTTCCATGTGTTATCATTGACTCCTCACCATCACTATTGAACATGGGCCCGTTATTCCCACATCACAGATGAGGTTTCAGCAAACTTAAGACCAAGACTCCACTACCAGATGAGACAGGATTAAAAAGCCCCACCTGTCAGATGCCAGGACAACAGTGTATTGAAGCAGAACCTGTGGAGGGAAGAAAACACTTTCTCTACGTTCCTTGATCTTTCCCTTCTGCTGCTGCAGTTGTAGCATCTTTCTCTGAGCTGTTAAAACTGCCTGTTCCCTCTGTGCAGGGCCAAACACATCTAAACAGAATTAAACAGAAAGAACCTCTAAAACCAATCGGGGTAGTTAAATATTTATTGCACCCCTACTCTGAGTTTAGAACACCAGGAACTGAGGATACAAAAAAAAAAAATCACATTATCCCTGACATAGGAAAGTCCCAGTCCATCTTAAAAAAAAAACAACAACAACAACAAAAAAAAACACTGTAAAACAAGGTAGGGTATTTTACTAAGTCAGGCAAGTCAGAGAATATTAAGTTTTCTGATATGAGAGGATTAGCCAAAGCTTCTGTGATAAGCTGATTTTTCCAAGGTCTAGATGAGAAAAGACATTCCAAACAGAAGGAACAGCATGTGAAAAAGTACAGAGCATGACAGGGACTTTCATCTGGGTTGTAGGGAACCATCCATAGTTTTCAATGGGGACAAAGTAAAGGTCTGAGCCAGCCTTCAAGATCTGCTGCCATGATACATGTTTGTTTGGGGGAAGGTTGCGTGTGGTGGTTTTCTTTTATTGTATAAAATATATAACATAGTATTTACCATTTTAATCATGAAATGTATGATTTAGTGGTCTTAATTACATTCACAGTATTAGGCATCCATTCCCAGAACTTTTTTATCATTCCAAACAGAAATTCTGTTCCCATTACTTGTAGTTTGAATATAAGCTGTCCCCTTCTCCCTCCAGTCTCTGTGTTAACACAGGAATATTTAGAGGTGAAATGATTGGATTAAGAGAGCTGTAACAGTCAGTCCATCTTAGTTTGAATGGACTGACTTGGTAGTAACACAAAGCAGGTGGAGCAGGGCTGGAGGAGGTGGGTTACGGGGGTGCAGGGTGCAGGGTGCCTTAAAGGGTTCATCTGCCCTGGGGGCCCCTTTCCCCTCTCTCTCTTTATTTCCTGGCTGCTATAGGTGAAGCAGCTTCCCTCTGCCACAATGCTCTGCCCATAGCAATGAAGCTAGCCAATTACTTACAGAACCTCTGAAACTGAGCCAAAACACTTTCCTCCTATAAGTTGTTCTTGTTGATTATTTTGCTCACAGTGATTGGAACCAAACTAACAAAACTCTTCATTGCTGCCTTTTTCCAGTCCCTGGTATTCTCTATTTTACTTTCTGTCTCTAAGAATTTACCTATTTCATGTAAGTGGGATCATATTTGTCTTTTTTTTCTTTTGACTTGCTTTATTTATTTTGGCATAATGTGTTCAAGATGAGTCCATGATCTAATGTACAGAATTCCATTACATTTTGTGACTGAATAAAATCCCAATGTATGCATATATCACATGGTGCTTATCCATTGTTCTGCTTGTGGACATGTGGGTTATTATATTTCTTGGCTACTGTGAATATTGTAGCTATGAATATGGATGTACAAGTGTCTGTCCATGTCCTGCTTTCAATTCCTTTAGGAATATACCCAGAAGTGGAAGTGTCAGGACAGATGATAATTCTGTGTTTAATTTTTTGAGAAACCACTAAACTGTTTTCCATAGCAGTCACTCCATTTTATATTCTCATCAACAGTGCACAAGAGTTTCAATTTCTCCACATCTTCACACTTGCTGTTTCCTGTTTTTTAAATGATAGCAATCTTGATGGGTGTGAAGTAGTTCTTTCATTGTGGTTTTATTTACATTTCTCTAATGATTAGCAATGCTGAATGTTTTTTCATGTGCTTTTTGGACAATTATATTTCTTTTTTGGAGGAATGTCTGTTCAAGTCCTTGGGCCATTTCTGAGTGGCTTGTTTGCTTGTTGTTCAATATGTAAGTTTTGAGTATGGGGGCTTTGGAATTGGAACTAAATGTCACCACTAACAGTGTAGGCTTATTTGTTTTTAAGTTTAAAACAAGAGAGCTCTGCCTTGCTGAGATGAGAGACTGGAAACATATTTAAGTAGTCCTGTTGTTTGTGGTGTTGCTATACATTCTCTTGTGTTTCTAGAATAAGTGACTCTTCCATTGTCCCCCATGACTAAAGGTAATAAAACTCATAGCAGACATGGGAATATCAAGCTAAATAAAAACCCAGAGAAAACTGCAAAACAATCTGAGGATGTAAATCATATATTGTGAAAGCCATTGGATTAGAAACACATTATCCTTGTCTGATTTGCTAACACCCACATGTTCCAAGTAAGCTTCAAGTTTGATTTACACCCTGACATTTAAGGAAATGGAAAAGGGTGATCCAGCTCCATCTTGACAAATGCTTTTCTCTGTGTCTTTCTCAGCCCAGGAAAACAATAGAGTAGCTATCACCAGTCATATAAATGGGAACTTAGCCCAAGGAGGGCCTGGGCCCCACAGGTGAACAGCTTCTCTGCCCACCCCTGACTTGATCCTGCAGAATCAGGTCAATCAAAATAGCTGCTGGGTCTAATGGATGCAGCCCAGGATTGGGGGTCAGAATTCCTGGCTTCCAGTCCTCACCCTGCCCATGATTCCCAGTGGCTTTGGAGCTTACTTTCTGTGAAATAGACACAGGAGTTGTAGTTACAGGATTTTTACGTGATCCATATGAAACAACACATATTCTGCACAAACAGTCCATCTGATGGGAAAAGCAGTCTGAGAGATGCTACAGAAGGCAAAAGAGTGCGAAACAAGGGAAGGTGGGGAAGTGACAGCAGCTAAGGTAAGCACGCAGGCATAGCAAACCAGAAGTGGTGTGTGTCCAGCACCAAAAGAAGATGTCAGCTAGAAGTTGGAAGTTTATTCACTGTGTTTCCCTGCAGATTTGAAAGCCCTTCTCCCATGGTATAGACGCCCCCCCACAACCCCCCAGCCAGGGTCCCTGGGGGTGTGTTATTCTCTCCCACTAGAGACTCTCCTTTTCCCCTGGGCCTCTGCCTTGCCAGGCAGTCCTGAGCCATAAGCACTAATCCCCACAGCTCCTCTCAGAGGGAGGTTTAGCTGCATTTGCGAATTCAGAATTAAATCCCTCATATCCCCCAATCCAAGTGAACAGCTGGCAGTAGATACTGATAGCAACGAAAGAAGTCGTCACTTTGTTGGATGTTACCCTGAATAATAAATGAAAAAAAATGCTTACGACATTTCTGAGAGCATCCAAACCTGCCATCACCCAGCCTCTGCCACCACCTGGCCGTTCGGCAGATTAACAAACTACGTTAGAAAAATGGATAGTCAAATGTCTCCGGATATTCATGGTACATTGTATGAGTGGTGAGAATTGGAACACACACACACACACACATACACACAGAGCCTTTAGAATCAAATTTTAATTATTTGTGTATAATCTTAAGCAAGATATAAAGCGTCTTCAAGTCTTGGTCTTCTCTTTTGCAAAATGGGAGTAGTATCTAACCAAAGATCTCCTGTTAGGGTTAAACATGTGGAATGTTCTCTGGCATATCATAGGTGCTCAATAATTAATAGTTCTTTAGCTCCTTATCCAACAAAAAAGAATACCATGTGCTTGATTCTTTGCCCAAATCACAAGACTTATGATATTTTGAGGAGAGGAGAGGAGTAGACAGAAAAAAAAAAAAAAAAACTTTCTCAATGATCAAACTGATATCCTTTTGGGTGCAGAGCCATTACTGGAAAGTTGCTAGCAGAAATGTTTGCTCTTTGGCCTCTACACAAAGAAGGGTGTGCTCAGGCTGAGCCAGGTGCCCCGCCCACATGCCTGGAGCACAAAGCCCTTCAGAGCATGCTGAGCCCTTGATGACTGTGGACTCAGTCAGCCCCAGCTGCACAATCATGCGGCACAAATCCCTGTATTTTCAAAGGAAGGAGACGCTCCAGTGGTGCTGAAGAAAGAGGGAGAAAAGACCTTTCCTTGCAAGCAGTTTCACTCTGCACCCATCACAGAACATGTCGTTAAAATTCACATTGAGTTTGCCTCTCAGGGTCCTTATGTTGCTGGTGGAGGGAAGGTAGATGAGACTCATTTGTCTGCCTGCCCTGTGGCTCAGGGTGGTCCAGGGGACAGCTGTGAGTTCTCTGAGATGAAAGAAGCATGAGGGGCCCTAAGCAGAAGAAGGACTTAATAAATTAATGCATTGATGGAGCACCTACTGTAAGCCAGGCTCTGTGCTAGGCAGAGAAGGAGATTTGATTTCTGAGATCTTAAATTTTAGCTAAGAGTGATAATAAAAAAACATGTAAGAATTTAAATAACATACAAAATAAATAACAACTTAATTCAATAATATAGCAGATGTCATACAACACTCGGGTCCATGCCAAACAAATAGTGAAGACTTTAGGTACTATGGAAAGAAATTGATCATTGTATATTTATTAAGTGTCTCTTGTAAGCCTATGACTACAAAGCAAACAAATATTTCTAAGGAACCATTACCTAACCTCCTCATCTGATGTTATTTTGAAATTCATGACAGTTTTTTTTCAGTGCTGCCTAAATGGCATAAAGGTTCTTATTAGAAGCTCTATCCCATCCCATTCCAGGTGCAGAGACTTGACATTTAAGTCCCCAGAGGGAAGGAGGCAAGGAATGCAGTTACCCCAATAAGAAATCTGCACAGCACATCCTCCGTGTGCTTCTGCCTCAGGACAGCTCTCACATAACCTTGACACTGAGCATTTGCCTCCATCCTGAGATGACCAACTATCCAAGGACAGAGCCTGGACTGAAAAAATTCATAAAATTCTATTGACTTAATATATTGCCTCTACCAAACATATCTGATATCTGAGGAGCAATTAGAGACAATGCTTTAAAGGAAATAATAATTTTTTCCTTGTCAAAAAGCTGATATTAGAACAAAGGTATAGATTGGGTGGCTGGGTAGTAGCACTTACCTTATTTCTTATTTTCCTCAGTAGAGAAAGAACTTAGTGGGAGACAGTCTATGCTTAGTTCTATCTTTCTATTTCTTGAGTTGATTCTAATTGTTGAATAGGTTACTTCCACCCTAGTAGTCATGACTATATGCTGGTTCTCACTTAGAATGGGATAGAAGAGATGGGTAGTAGGCCAGGGAAGTAGGACCACTGAAGTTTTGTGCCTCTAAGATTTTCCGAGCCTACAATGTAAATGTTGCCAATCAAATGACAAATCAGAAAAATAGATGCAGTGTGGAATTAATGGCATATGGATAGACAGAACCCACAATCAGCAATTATATATTTTTTGAAGCATCCACTATATTTTCTCAGCATCACCTTCATCATTACAGAGGACATACATATAGTAAGGAGCCCAGCAATTAGTAAGATAGGTGAATGAATGAAGCAGATGAGAAACTTTTAATTTTTTTTCAACCTTTTTCTATGAAAGTTATAAAACATTCAGAAAAAATGAAAGAATTTTAAAGTTAATATCCATAAACCCATTACTAGATTCTATAATTAAAATTTTACTTAATTTTCTTTATCAGAAATTCATCTATCTCTCTGCTACTTATCCATCAATCTGACACCTTTGATTTTATAATGAATGCGTTCTACTTAAGGAAACAAGTTGTATATATGTGAAATAATTACTCAACATTTTCTGGAACAGTGCTAAATAGTGAGATAAAGACACATCTGGAAGAAGTTGAGAAGGTGATCATCCATGAAGAAAAAAATATTCTGGGATCATTTCATGGAATGCAGTGAGATTTCAGCTATAACTGGAAGACTATAAATTCTGGACAGGAAAAGGTACAAAAGTGGGCTGTAGTTGGGCAGAATCCTATAAGTAAAGCCCTGAAGGGGACCCATCTTGGAGAAAAGCTGAGTAGCATTGTTCTGACCAGTACTACAGCATCCTTTCTTTCCTGCTTGATGCTATTCTGGTACTTATGGGCCCACACCACCCTCACCACCTTGAACATCATCAGTGTTGAACCTGCAAGAGACTGCAGACCCAGAGAGAGAAGCATATTTTACTGAGCAACTCATAGAGGGATGCAAGAGATTGGTCCAGAGTGATGAGCTTTTTCACCTAGAATAAAGTTAAAGAAAAAGATGGAATTGGATATGTGTGGCGCATTGACATTGAAGAAGTAGGAAGGCAGTATTTTTTTGACCCATCCTGAAAATGCCTGGTGAAGAGTAGGACTTGTGGGTCTGCCCCTATGTAGGAAAAGTAGCATGGACTTGACTTGGGGTTGCCTTGCCCTTAGGAGGAGCTGCTGCCTTCCAGGGGAGAAAAGAGGAGCAGCCACAAAATAGGCTAGAGGCAGCTGGTGAAGCAGGAACTGACAGGCCCACTAAATACCAGTGTGTCCACTCCAGCTCCCATCTTGGGAAGAGGCTGCTTAAGATCAGCTTTAAAAGGCTCTTACTACTTCACATTCTTCCTGGGACGTTTGCTGGTAATGGGAGTCAGAAGTGATCCTGGCTTGTGCTTAAAAGGCAGACAAGAGAAAGTGCAGAGCAATTACTGAGTATGTCTGCACAATTTTGAACACAGTTACCTGTCCCTTGGCAGGAGAGGATTTGGCTGCATGCAGCTGAACATTCTGTCTTTCTTTTGTTTTTTCTTTTCTTCTACTCTCTCCCAGAATTACCTTCCCTACTCACCTGTATTGTTTCTATCCCCTTTGAGTCATTTCACCAAGCAAAAATCCCAGCTGTTTGGGGCTGTCTGGTAAAGCACACATACTTTCACTCCACAGTGGTCTCAGGCCAGCACACAGGGGCAGGGGACCCAGTGTTCACAGAACAAAGGACACCTACCCTGTGAATGGTCCAGCCATGCTCGGGCCAGGAGGGATTCATGCAAGCACAGCAGAGGGATAAGCCCATTCATTTTGTGACGCAGCCTCTGTGTACTTTGTCAGCAAGATGGAGAACATTCACTATTTTCTCTGGCTTTTAGGATTTCCATATTTATTGCTTGTTTGCTACCACTAGGGAGAAGGGAAGGGGAGAAAACAACAACTTGCTCCATTTGAAATTTTAAACATGAGTGAGGTTTACCCTCCCTCATCCTGTCTTCCTGCAGTTCCAACAATGCATAGGACTGTAGAATGTTAAGAGCTCCAAGTACTTGGGAAATCTGAACGATATTGCCTCATTTTACACACAAGGAATCACAGGCAGGGACAAAGGGACTTGGTCAGTGCCATGTACACTGTTTCTGGCATACCTGAAGCTAGCATTGAAGTCTGTGGAATCTTAGGTTTATTTTCCTATCACTGTACCAGGTAGGTGAGCTCTGAATCTATTCAAGTCAAGAATCCTACTATGTGTAGGAGATCCTCCTCTGTGTAAGGCTCCATGCAGGAATCTTGCACAATCCTCATGCTTCCCAGATGAGGTAGTGTTTACCTCCATTGGTTCAGTTGTTAGAGTGCCTGCCCAAAGCTAGGGAAGCAAAGCCCAGGGGATGGTGCCCATTGCCCTCCAGGACAGAACCAACTAATAGAGGTGAAGATACAGAATGAGTTTGATGCAATAAGGAATAAAGTGCCTGGCCTGCAGTACATGCTAGGTATTTGTTAAAGTATAAGATGGGACTGATTTTTGTCAAAAGGTACAAAGTTTCATTTAGACAGAAAGAATAATTTTTAAGAACTATTGCACAGCATGGTGACTATAGTTAAAAATAATGTATATTTTGAAATTGCTAAGACAATAAATTTCACATGGTCTTTTCATAAAAAATGATAAATGTGTGTGAGGGAATAAATACGCTAATTAACTTGAGTTAATCATTATACAATGTATACATACATCAAAACCTCCCATTGCACATCATAAACATACACAATTGTTATTTATCAATTAATTAAAAAAAGAAATGGACTGTCTGACCAGGGAGCCAGAGAAGGCCTTGTGGAAGTTACCTTCTAGAATATTTTTGGCCAAGAGTCATTGTGGGAAGGCATTTTAGGCAGATGTAGGAGCATGAAGTCAGAGGGGTTTCGAGCATAGAGCAGTGTGGATGGGGTGGGTGGAAGTGCAGGCACAGTGGCCAGTGAAGCTTGAAAGTGGTTCTGTCACTCATGCTGTAGTATTAGAGCCTGTCATGTGTAGGGCAGTTTTGCAGATCTGAGTCTTGGCAGCCAGTAAGACAGAGTGGGTAAGGTGGAAGCACATGTCCACATACAGATTATGCCATGATGATCATTGACTGGGATCCCAATTGGGCGAGGAGCCATTTGAGGTAAAACTTGAAGGGCACAGAGAACCAACCCCAGGAAAAATAAGTGCTAGAGAGTGCTCCAGGCAAAGGAAAGTCTTGAGGTCAGAAGGAGCTCCTGTGGAATGATAATTCTGAAGCCACCAGCAGGACAGCAGAAGGAACAAGCTCATCAGAGGCCAGATCATGAAGAGCCTTAAAGTTCATGGCAAGGAGGATGAATTTTATTCTAAGTGCTATGAAAATAAACTCTAATCTTTCCTGCATTCTCTGGCCTCTGCCTCTATCTTAGACCTCGTCTCCATGGGAACGACTCATCTCTGTTTGCCCAAGACTTTTCAGTTTTAGCATGAAAAGTCCTGAATCCCATGAGCATCCTCAGTTCTGAGCAAGCAGGCAGATGGCCACCTTACCTCTCACTTCATTTTTGATGACTAAGGTTCATCACAATTATTTAGGAAACTGTTGTGGAGCCCCTTGAAAAACCTGGCTGATTCATTAGAAAATGGACAGCCATTAGAAATTTCTGAGAACAGAGCTAATGTAATTAAAGCTATTTCAGCATTTTTTAAAGATACTGACAACCTCTAGGACCATTAAATTTACATAAAGATGCCTTGCTGTTGAAATTTGGTGATTTGTTTCGACATAAAGAGGGTCATAGACCAATCAATAGGCACGACTGAATTAAAAAAAAAAGTCCTGTCTCCATTCAGATGCCTCTGTCAACACCTGCTGCTGAAGCATCGATTGGACTACCTATATGTATTTCCTGTTCTTTAGGACTTGGAGGTATGAACTCAGGATATCTGCAGTAAGCAGAATTTAAAGGAAATGGACTTCGGACTTCGCATGACAGTACAAGCTGAGTTTGTGCAGGTCTCCAGGATCACCTAAGGCCAATTATAAGAGAAATACAGGAGCCTCTGCGCTGATTGTCTCTGGAATTGTATTTTCTAGCTTCTTGTTAGGTAGGTGTGAAATTAGAATAGCACCTGTCCCTTTAAGACTCTTTACCAAGATAATGAAATTCGTGATCTCAAAATCACATAAATCACTGCCAGCCCCCTTAAGTCAATTCATATTTCTGTAGTTCGTTAGTGGCTCGGGAGGAAATTGCATTTATTATAATTGCCTCTAATTGCACCAGATTAGTGATTACAATTATTGATGGCAGCTGATTATTCATTAGCATCAAATCAATTCCTGTGCTTCCTCATTACTCAAAACGGTACCTCTGATGAAGAGAGGTCTAAAGGAGGCCACGTCCACCCTCTTCCCTGCTTGGCGGGCAGCCTTCCTGGTTTGACTGTAAACAAACACCTGAAAACAATTTTGGACTTAAAGTGACAGAGAAGCATCTCTCTCCTTCTCTATCTAATGCCTTATCCTAAGCCTAGTAGCCACTGATGAAATGATGGAATCTGTTAAACATCACCAAAGGCTATTCGGAGGCCCCAGAATGCTCCAGAATTGCAATTTTTATTTGTTTGTTTGTTTTCAGGATGCCCTTCTTAGTCGCATAATGGAAATTCAGAATAACTTGGTCCAACTCTTCTGGGATATGTGTCACCTAGAATGTGCAAAGAGAATAGACCTTAGAGCCATATAGACCAGACTTAAATTTTAAATTCCAGATGAACCTTGGGAACTATGTAAATCCAGGAAAGACACTTGTCTGAGCGGCAGAACCATAGATTAAACAATCCATAAGACATTCTCTGCTTCTTATTCACCACTGGACTCTACCATTTACAACAGACCTCCAGAGATTAAGAATTCAATTAACATCTAAGGAGTGGGTGCATAAGAACAATGATACTTACCTGCAAGACTGTAGTGAGAGTTGAATTATATAACATATTAAAAAGATTTTGTGTGGCACATGAGGAAAACTGTTGCTAAATAAATATGGCCTCCTTCCCCTTCTACTTCCTCCAAACTGTAACATCTAAATTAACTTCAAAAGTTTTACTCCTCATGTCTTAATACACCGACTCAATAGTAACTAAATTTATTGATCCTATGTTTTCTTGTTGGTAAATATCAATAAATTTTAGTAGAAGGGCAGCTTCTGGAAGACTGTTGTCTCATACATTGTTACCTACAGTGTACCAGACATTGGCTCTAGAGAGTTAGAGAAGTGAATAAAATATAAGTATTGACCTTGATCAGCTCACAACCAAATGAGAAAGACTGTCCATTTTATTTCCATATTTGTTTCCATTCAAGGAATATACACAGTCTAATAGGACCACAGAGGATAAAGAAACCCACTGAGTTGGAAGGTCAAACAGGCCTCACAGAGGTGGCTTTTGAGATGGGTCTTGAAGTTGCAGGAGTTTCCCCAAATGTCCAGTGGGTGACTAGATTTACAACAACACATGTAGCAGAAAGACAGCAACCAACACCACTTCAGAGCTGCACTATGAGCTCCTGGGTGTCTAACACATGATTACAGTGACAAGCATAAGTGATGTTCACTTGGAACAAAGCTGTTCACCATGGAACAAAGATCTGATGAAAGGGCTTTTGCTTCTCTTAGCCGCTGAGGGCTCAGAAATGTGCAGTTGTCTTTGACCTTTCCTCTGGAGACTTTATGAGATCTTCTAGTGTCTTCGGTGACACAGAACCCTAACCCATCATTTTCTCAAATTTCCAGCTTACCCAAATCTACTCCTATTTCAGAGTCCTTCTCTATCAGCTCTCACTACTTTTCACAAGGCCGCTACTTCTACTCATGATTCAGTTCTAAGAGCATAAATGCTGGCAGGTAGCAGAAGCAGGCAGAGACCCAAAATCCACTGTAACCAAAGCAGGATGGAAGGAGGCTCTAGGTGAGGAGGAGTGTGGGCTTGCTCCTTATTAGGTGTCTGTCCCATATGGATGCTGGTGCTAATTTCCCTGGATGCTGAGACTTGAGCTTTGTAGTGTTACTGGCCCTGACTAGACCCCCTGAAAAAATGTTTCCCCAAACCTTCCAAAATATGGGGCCCAGAGCTTAGAGAACATATCCCTGATGCCCTTCCCACACTGGTAACAATAATACTGCCTATTTCAGAGAAGTTGAAAATAAGCATGTGATTTCTGTGGGCACAATGAATTTATCTCATCCCTTGACCCATTAAGTCTCAAGTTTTCAGTTCTGTGAATATTTCAATGAAATCCACATATGCATGTTAACATAGGTTGGAAATCATAACCTAGAGCTAATATGTCCTTTATTATTACTAAGAACAAAAATATAGGTCATAAATAGGACCCTGGACAGTATATTATCTGTGCAGTATATTATCTTTCATGTGTGTAAAACATTCTATAGAAAATATATGGAGCAAATATGATATTTTGGTCTTTGGGACAAACATCATGTATTCTACTTATGAGCTACTTGAAATTTTTCTATTTTCTCTAGAGACTCTTTTCTGCATCTCAGGCCATTTAACCATGAATATATCTATCTGACATGTTGCCCCACCTCCTCTGCTTCTAAATTTCCCCACATGGTGTAGTATCCTCCTTGAAAGCTGATCGTTCAGAGAGAAGAAATACACAGGTATATATTCACTTCCAGAGAAACATGAAGATCTGCATATTCTGTGATTGATCAGAACACTTGATTATGCTTTCCTTTTCCTGGCAACTGTGTGCACCCCCAGCCTCTTTCATGCAAGGGCAAGCTCCATCCTGAAGGACAGCAGGACACTGGCCCACAGGCTTACAAAGTAAGTTGTACTCAGTGATTTTCTGACTGGTGAGAAACATGTGGCATCTAAGGCCAGAGGAAAGTTCTGTCTGGTGACCAAGAGACATGGGGTTGCCTGGGCTGTTTTTGAGGCTACTCAAAGCCTGCTAGCAGTTCCCACATGAGCTAAGTAGAGAGAGGTTCCTCTCCTCTGGGATCTAGCACAGCTCCCCCTAATTCTGAATTTACAGAGAAACAGATCTGAGTCCACTCTCCTGCCCAGGCTGGTGCCTGTGGCCTGTGTCATCCTGGTAACAGTTGGTAAATGAGTCCCACTTCTAGCCGCTTATGCAGGATGGTTGTGCAGTAAGAGCCTTCATCCTTATGGCAGGCACATTAATGCCAAGTTTGCTCATTCTAATTAATAACAGTCAGTAAACACCAAAGAGAGCTAATGATGATTACAGGCCGCAGCTCCTGTGTGTTAGCAAACACACCAGGCAGGTGGCCTCTCCTCCCTTCCCAGCAAAGAGGCTGGGTCTGATTCTTGCAGAGATGCCTTGCCTCCTCAAGGCCCCCTAGGCCCACTTTAGCTGGTCTTGAGTTACTTCTCAGCCTGGTCCCCGGCAACTAAGAAAAGGCCAAGAAGATCCATGCAGGCACGTGACATGGAAAGGATTCAGTGCTGCCTTGAGACCAGAGGACTAACAAAGCAGGATCTTGGGCCCTTTTGGTTTCTCAGACAGCTCTCCCTAGCACTTGGGATAAAACAATAGTTTTCTATTTTTTCCTTATTTTTGATTTTTCTTTTTCTAATTTCAAAGTAATACAACTTGCTTTGAAAAGTTTCAGTACTACAGAGTATGTTAGGAAAGAAGGGAGCTATTCCTTTAGTCCTATCCCGGGGCAGCCTTGAGTCCCTGGTTGAGTCCTCCCAGCTCCTCTTCTTTCACTAACTCTTACTCAGATTTAATTCTAGTCTATTCCTGGCACACAAATATCTTAATTCTACTCCCAAATTATCCCTATTGTAAACTCTTACCTTGTTCTGCAAAACTTTTACCCATCCTGTATCCCTAGAGTTTTTCTCCTGATGGGAGGATTCTGTTTCTATGATACTATTTCCCAGGCTCAGGAAGGCAGAACAAGAAGAGTTCTGCTTCATGGAACCATGAGGCCGCCTCATCTTGGAATTCTTTTCTTCTTGAATTTTGAGGCTTTTAGTAATTAAACATGATTACATCAACATCATCTCACTCAACTACAGATCTAACTTTGAAGGGGTTCATACTTCTGAAAATGATCCCTGCTTCATGGCCCTAGGTATAGAGGGTTGCAGAGAGCAGGCCTGCTGGATCTAAGAGGTCCTCCTCAGAAAGACTGTTCAATCCAGGAGAGCTCTCCAGGTAAGTTCCAGAGCCTAGGTGCAAAAATAGACTTCTGGCCACCTAACAAAGTAATGATATGGCAGTGGGCAGAGATAATTTTGGGACAAGGCAGGCTATTGTGGCATTGGAATGTTATCCACAGCCTAAGTCTTTGCTTGTGGACCCCAAACCCCTCAAAATATGTCATTCATTATTTTGTTGTTAATACTATCCTACTTACAGAAATCATTTGCCTACAAGGTAACATCTCTTCTCTCACTGACACTATAGTTTAGATAGTACTTTCTTCCTCAGTGGGCTATTCAAGCTCTCCACCCAGAAACCTTTCTCTGGGAGTTTAAAAATGAAGAGAATATGAAGAACGATGAAAAGCAGCATCATTTCTATAATAAATGGATCTCAGTAAATAACTGAATGTGACTAGAATGGCTTACTTACTGTCCTTTTAAGTATATGGGATCTTTTATCTGTTTCTTTTTTCTTATTTTTCCCTTCATCTAACTATTAGTATTTCCTCCATTTTTTCTATTGAACTACTTTCCTTTTTATCTTTCTCATTTTCTTTTCTCTCCTTTTGATCACATCAAGGAATTAATGGACTTTTCTAAGTTTGTTTTGGTACATGTAATATGTGCATCTACCCAGCCAGCCAGCCAGCCAGCCAGCCAGCCAGCCAGCCAGCCAACCATCCAACCATCCATCCATTCCACCAGCATTCAATGAGAACTCTTATTTTACACCATCTCTTTGCTAATTCTCAGAACAGAGAGCTGAATAGACAATCCCCGCTTTCCAGCAGTAATTAATCTGCAAGATGAGAAAGACATGACACCAAACACGATGATGTTCCCTTAGGATATGATGGGAGTTTAAAGAAGATGATGAGCAGATCTGTAGGGATGTTTGAGGAAAACGTCATAGAGCAAGTAACATTGGACTGGATATGAAACCGAGTTAAAGTTGTCACCAAGCAGAGGGTGAAAGGCAGCAGGCTGGTGAGAGAATGGGATTGGAGGCAACAGGAGCTGCCTGATCAAAAGCCTAGGGACATGAAATGGCCAAATGAATAACTGAAAATATGAATAACTGAAAATTATCTAATGTGGCTGGAGAAAGCAGCGATGAGACATGAACCAGAGAATTTCAGTCGAATTTGACCATCAGGAGACTGGCAAGCACTAAAAAATGCAGCAGTTTTACATATGGACAGTTAGGGACTATATTGTTTCTCACACTCTACTGTTGTATTTAATTTTGTATTTGTGTGTATGGGGTGGGGAGACTAAACCCAGGGGTCCTTCACCACTAAACTGCATTCCTATTTTTTTTTTTTTTTTTTTTTTTTTTTTACATTTTGAGACAGGGTCTCCCTAAGTTACCAAGGGGAAGTCTCAAACTTATGATCCTCCTGCCTCAGCCTCCCAAGTCACTTGAATTACAATGGTGCTCATTGTATTTAAATTTTTATACCATGAGCATGTTTTATTTTTATTAAAAAGAGGTACTAATAACATAAAGCTTCATGTACCATGTCACAGCATTAGATCTTCTGCTTGACAACTGGGGAGAAAGGAAGGGTTTTCAGGACTATGACATTGTAAATTATGCTTCCTTAGCTTCATGCCTCCTGTTTGTTCACTTTAAAATAGGTTGTGTTTAAGCTTTATAAGTGTTTCTGTAACAATCTAAACCAAGTTGCTTTTTACTTCTTGGTTGATTTTATTTTTCTGTTGGTCCATGACTTTCCATAGAAACTAGATTCCAGGCAGGACTCTCTATTAGTAATTCCATGCTGTCCCTGATTTTTGTCCCTTGTCTCTGTCATCCCATCTCAAGACACCTACCTGTCTTTTCACATTCTGCACTGTGGAGATTTCTGCTAAAGTTGAAAAACTGCCCAGGAATTCCTGGCCCCAGTAAACAATGTCATAATTTTGGACACAAGAGGCCGGCCTGTGCTTACCTCCTTGCACTGGGCAATGCATCTTGAATGCTGCCAGGCTCCTCTAGTTCTGAGATTTTCCATCTGACTTCCCTATGGTCCCTGGTAGCAAGAGAGACCCAGCAGTCTCTGCAGCTGCCTGGGCTACTGGGGGATGTAAATGGAGCAACCACCTAAGCTCTAAGTGACAAGCACAAAACTGCACTTTCTGCCAAGTTGCCCAGTGACCTAGGAGGGAATGAGAAATAAATTAGCCTTGGGGTTTGGGAGGAAAGCACAGGCCCAGAAGAACTTTTCTCTTTCTTTCCATGGCTCCTCAAGCTGTATCTTTTGTCTCCTTCTAAACCCAATTACCAGGCTTGGGGAGCAGCTGTTCTTGTTCCCCCAAGCAAGGCTGCCTTTTCCCTGTCCCCAACCTACCAGAACCAACTCTGGGCCTTGGAGAATGTACCTAGTTTTCCATAAAGGCTTTGGCTGTTTGCTCTGCATTCTTGTTCTGTGAGACACTGTTGTAACCTCCCTTTCAATAAGCCTCTAGTTGTCTCCTTGGTCCCTCAATTCCAATAGTCCTCCTGACATGGTTTCCCATTTCACTCAAGTATACCAGGCATCAATTATTCTAGGGCTATGAGCATCGATCCTATTTCTCTCCTTGAAAATTCTTAAAGAAGGATTCTGGATTTATAGGTCTGTGGCCTCCCTCAAACCTCCTAGCATGAGGCCAGGCAGTATGTGGCTGCTGAAACTCTTGCCCAGGTAGCATCCGGACAAGATCACAAACTAGTTTCCAACCACACCAAGAGGATCAGGAACTTTGGAAGAAGACAGAAAAGTTTAAATTCAGCATCTACTATATATTAATTGAATGACCTTGAGCAAGTTTCTGAATTTAAATGAGCTTCTCTTTCCATAACTCTGAAATAGGGATAAATAATAACTGGGAATTTTAGTAACTATTAATTAGATATGTAAAGCAAGTAACTCAGGACTTGAGTTTTACTAGGTAGTTAATAAATTTTACTTCCTTTCCTTTTTTAATCTTTGCAAAAATGTTTCCCTTTGGCTGCAAATGTGTTTGCTTTCACCATAACCTTCCCCTCTCTGCATTTTCCCAAGTAGATCCTACCAAGAAGAGAAATAGCCTCCAGGCAGTACATCTAGGTATTGCCTCAAAGAATGAGTCGGGGAGTTAAAAAAAAAAAAAAAAACACCAAACAGGAAAACTAGATATTCTGTCTCCCTAGAAGGGAGGACCAAAGCTTGATCATCTTATTTTATATTCACAGCACTTTTTTCTCCCCAGAGACCCAGTGCTATATAAATGTAAAGTTATAATAATTATGATAACATTAGATTAAATGTGATGCTAACAAGGTTCCATGAGAAACAAAGGTTTGCTGATTCTCACTGGAATGGGTCTGGCCAAGTCTGCTTTCTCCTTCTAGATTTTTTTTTCTGTTGTGATCCAGAAGAACTGCCAGGAGGAGGGGAGGAGAGAGGAGAGAAGTTTTGAGACTGACACCTGTTGCTTTATTTGTGCGATATGTATCAAATACACCCCTTTCCTTGAGCTCTTTTAGTATGTCTAAACCCAGCAGTTAGCATGTACATCAAATGAAAAGACATAAGCCAATAGCAAAATTTACTGTGAACCAAAAATTTAAGATCAGTTACCAAATCCCTGGGAATTTGGAACACTGATACAGAACAAGAAGCAGTAGAAGGTGCAATAATAAAGGCTTAATAGCCAATGATCAGGTTGTCCTTGAAATTGGGGCTCCTTGAATGCAGAATTCACATCTTATACATCTTTATTTTTTATGGCACCTGTGCATATGCCGTGATTAAAACTAGGAATAATTGAATAAGAAAATGAATGGACCAAAGAGAGAAAACCCCTCACCTCCACCATTCACTACTCTTTTTGTGCCCAGAATTGACAGAAAGAAAGTATAGTTAGAGTTAATAGGCAAGAATTAGCTCTTTCTGGACTACCCTCAGCTTCTTTTCTATAGTTTGTTACTAGAAACTCAGAGGTTGGGGTCTTTCATTAGGAAGGAAATGAAATTATATTATAGACACACTGTATGTGTCTATAATGATGCCTCTGATTACTCTGATTATCATATTGAAATCACATGAGTCAGGACGGATATGTCTGGGGTCACACCTATGTAGAAGAAACTCTGGGCTCAAAAGGATCCTAAAATATTTAAATAGAAGGAAAAAGCCAAATAGTCATCAACTGCCTATAAGATGTCAAACAGCTAAATTCAATCTTTTATATATGTAATCCTGCAATGAGCCCATGAAGTAGTGAATACATCCTTAATTTCTCAGGAAAACAAGAACCACAAAATACTACTTTCCAAAGGATATAGTCTGCCCAAAATCACAAAGGGTCATGCCCACTGATACTCAGAGCTTTTCCTCCCATGTGCTTATATTAGTTGGACACTGAGAAAGAGTTTTCAGGCATACAGATTCATTCTGTTGAGGTTATTCAAAGCAATTACAGACCGTTTTTGAAAATGTCTTCATTACAGAAGAGTCTGGGGGGAAAAATAAAATATTCACATGAGGAAATTAAATTCTGCCCCAAAGATGATTAACATCCTAACACTAACAATGAGGTTTCATCCTTCAAATGACAACCTGCATTTTAAGGTAATGTCTTTTTCTTAGGCACGTGTGTGCATGTATGTATGAAGTTGGTCTAGTTAAAGGTAGGATGACTTGCATTTCATGCCTCCAGGGCAGACGCATGCTTGCATGGCTCCATCGAGGCAGGAGGCTCTGGATCCCAACAACTAGGGATGCACACTCTCAAAAGAAGCATGAATAACATGATAATAACAAGAATAATAGATAACTACATTAAATATTTACTAGGTGCCAAAATTCTGTTCTGAACATATTACATGAAATGTATTAATTAAGCTTCAAAAAAAAAAGCACCATATGCAACAGACATTCTTCTTTTTCCAGATGAGGGAACTGAGGTTTAGAAATGTGAAGTAGTTGAGGAACACTATCCGCTTAGCAGTAGCAGTGACTCAAAGCTCTCACTTTTCGCTTGTTCTTTACTTATCATTTCATGGGGAGAAGAAAATGGGAGGGATCCAAGGTGACCTTTCAAGAAGACATAGCCATAGCTTTAGGAAGAAGATAATGACTTATAAAGGAGAAACTTCTCTAGTAGTCAAGGAGGAAGTTAATCTGTCAGAACTGCACAAACAAAAAAGAATGAACTTTGATGGCAAAGGGAATGCATCTAGTGTGGAAACAAGGAGATGTTCTTCAAGGGAAAAAAAAATGCAATGGTCAAAGAAGTTTGAGAACATGGTATCTGTTGTTATCTCCCTCTTGGAAATTCAATTCTCAGTGTACATAAAGGCTCCAGGAAGTCTTGCAGCTGAGAAACCAATTTAACTGTGTTATAACCAATGTGTTTCAAACACATGGAACAAGAGCAAACTCATTCACCATTTTTCCTTTATATTTTCTAATGGCATCTTTGCAAATGTTCAAGAATCCTCCAGGAGACTGCTCTGTTGGCAAATGGTTTATCCCCACCATCACTTTACTGCCTGTTCTGCCTTTCAGAGGACTTGCAGATGTCCTTATGAAGACTTCCTCCAAGTGAAAGAGGGACACATGCCAGAAGCTTGGTCAAAATAGCAAGCCCTACACCTTAGGCCAGAAAAAAGACAGGGAGTTACAGTCAGCCAGGTGATAAAGACATGGCAAAAAATTAATTTTTGAAGTTAAACTCTCACCTCACATTCATGGTTACCACACCTGGACATAGCAGAACAGAGGAGCAGACATCTTTGACCATCCATGGTGATTACATAACTAGTAGAGTAAGTGAAACATCTGTCAGTTAGGGTTGCTGCAAATACCACTAGACAATCCAGTGGACTCCAGTGAACAAAAGACTTATATGGGCGTTTTATAAAAGAGGACCCAAAAGGCCAATTCAATATCATTAGGTATCAGGTACAGGCAAATTAAGACAGTGAGATACTAGGACACACACACCAGAATGCAAAAGGAAGGAGGAAAGAAGGAAGGAAAAGAGGCAGGAGAGAGGGCGGAAGTCAAAGTCAGGGAAGAGAAGAAAGGAGAGGAGAAGAGAGAAAGGGAGAGAGAAGAGACAAGAACTCTGCTAATTCTGAGTATTAACGAAGAGATAGAATTATGGTAGGTCTCACACAAGATGAGAATGCAAATTAGTGGTGTTGTTCCTTTGGAAAAACGTTTGCTTTTATCTACCAAAGTTTAAGATATGCACACTGGATGGCCCAGAAATTATACTCCTAGATATAATAAATGTGTGTACATAGAGTAAATTGTGCAGGAAAGTTCCTGGCAATATTGTTTAAAATAACCTTGAAATGGAAACAATGTAAATGTTCATCATGGTAGATGAAGACACACATTGCAGTATATTCATTCAATGGAATGTCAAACAGCATTGAAAACTGGTAAATTCGAAGCATACCCAACAAGGATGATACACAAAACCCACTGAGCTATTAGTAGCCAGACATAAAAGCACACACACTCTCTGACATTCCAAGAAAGACAAAATTAAACTTTTATGTTTAGGATTTAGATGGTGGAACTGAAAAAAATATCAAAGGAGCTGTTACAATCAATTTAGGACCAAGATTAAGCTTAGTGAGGAAGGGGAGATTGTTGTGCTGGGGAAGAGATACGAGAGAACAGGAGGCCCTCTGGGGTGCTGATGATGTTCTTTATTTTATCTGAATGGTTGTTGCATGGATTTTCAGTTTACAATAATTCATGGAGCAGCAGCTCTATGTTCTATGCACTTTTTGTGTAATTACAGATTCCAGCCTTTTAAAAAGGTTTAAATGATTTACCTGAACTCAGACCATTTCACTCTCCAGACCACTAGATGTGTATATTAAAGGCTTTCCCAGTCAGCTTCCCCTGATGTCGTAGAACTTTCTTAGACTCTAAGAATTGAACGTGAACTCATCATTCTTTACCTTCCAGTCTGGGTTGTCTCTTGTATTTCTGAATTTAAGGAATGGCAACACACGCTGTTCTTGAAATCAGAGAATCAGTCTGTCTCTTCCTTCTCCCATATTGTCTAGGTCCATTTGGTTCCTAAACCCAGTAGAGCTGTCTTTCTACACATCTTGGGAATTTATCTTCACCCTTCAATCCCACTACAAAAATGTTAATCAGAACTGCACAATATTTAACCTTTATCACAATAACAATTTCAGATATTTTTCCTTATGGTAATTTCTTTTCTTCTCTTCATTTAATTTCATTTGCCTCCCTGTTCCCAGAGGGACCTACCCTCAAACACAAGTCTTACCATAGTTTTAAAATCATCACCATTTCTCCATTATTTGTAAAATCAAGTTTTTACCTCCCCATATGACACCCATGGTCATCTCTAGCTGTCACCCACATATATTTCCGCTCTCTTTTCCAGTGAATTTGACCACTTGCTATTTCAAGCCCTTTGAACCTACACACCTATCATTCCCCTCTGCTGCCAGGACCTTTGATCCCATTCTTTGACATGTCAATCCCATTCATTTATCAACTATTCAACATTGTCACTTCTCTGTGGGTGCTTCTCTTCTTGCCTTTAAATCCTGTAGGGGTCGGCTTTTCTTTCCTTTTTACTGTTTCAGTAACTTGTGCTTGTTTTGATTTTGTTACTTATCAGGCTGTAGTCAAGATGTGTTCTCATATCTGCCTCCCTTTCAGGATCATGTGGTCCTTTCACGGCTTTGTCATAGTTATGTCCACAGTTTTAGGACAAAGTTTGACAGAAAGCATGCTCTCTGTTGAAGTTATTGAATGAACAAGTAAATGATAAATAACTTCACAGATGACCTTGTGATATTTTGAGGCTTAAATTGTACCCTGAAAAAGCTAAGCTCCTCCCACATTTAGTAGCATATAATTATTGACCAAAAGTACTTGGTCACTTTTGACAGGGAAAATCAAGTGCTCAGGGATGTAATATTTTTTTTAAAAAAAAGTATTGCTACAAATACTCTTTCTTTGTACATAGAGCTCACTTAGACCACCTTCAAAAACATACACTCCCGAAGAATTTGTGAGCAGAAAGGGAACTATTGATGATACTTCTTAATACCCCAGCCTACTAATTTCTCCTGTTTTTTTTTCATTGCTTTAGACTGTGCAATATCAGATTATTCACAAATCAGAAGCAAAACAATCCTTGATGTTTAAATTATATATTAGAAGTATTTTGCTACATAACAAGAACAAATATATTAGCTGGGCACGATGGCATACACCTATAATCCCAGCAGCTTCGAAGGATAAGGCAGGAGGATTGCGAGTTCAAAGCCAGCCTCAGCAACTTAAGGAGGCCCTAAGCTACTCAGGAAGACCTTTTCTCTAAATAAAATATTAAAAAGGCTGGTTGTGTGGCTAAACAGTTAAGTACTCCTGGGTTTAATCCCTAGTACCAAAAAAGAAAAAAGAAAAGAAAAAAAAGAACAATTAAATTAAAAAAAATATTTTTAAAATTACCTGTAATTTCCCCTCTTTATTTCTTGGAGAAACTCAATGATTGCTTAAAAGTGCTTTGCACCATCTCTCTGTTCTCCTGGATAAGGGATGAAAACTGTTAATGACAGAACACCTGTCCTAGCTTTACATCCTAATTAAACTATTGTAGGTGTCTCAGGATGCCCAGCATAGCAAGACAAAAGAACTGGCTCTTCAAGAACCCATATATTTTCTAAATTTCAATATGTGTTAACCACAGATAATTCTATACGTATCAACAAAACACAAATACAAGCATTGCTTCCAATTTATAGTCAAAGTCATTTAATATCTTGTGCCATTTTGTTTGTTTCTTTCTTGGTTGACTTTGGGGGGGGGGAAGACAAGATTATCTGAGCAGAATTCCATTAGACAGGGAGGCATTGGTCCTGGTGTTTAAACTTACATTGGAAGCAATCTTGCCAGTGAAAAATCTTTAGAACCCATTAGTGCTTTCCTAGTGATTTTTGTTTGTTTGTTTTTGTTTTTGGTACTAGGAATTGAACACAGAAGTGCTTTACCACTGAACCATATCCCTGGCCCTTTTTATTTTATTTTTTAAATTTTGAGACAGAAGCTCACTGAGTTTCTAGGGCCTCACTAAAATGCTGAAGCTGACCTCAAACTTGGAATCCTCCTGCCTAAACCTCCAGAATTGCTGGGATTACAGGTGTTCTTGATGATGAGATAAATGGCAGAACACAGCACCCCACTGCAGAAGAATTAACTAAGGGTCCTGAATTGCCTACACATTCCCAAAATTTGTAACCCAATTATAAGAAGATTAGGAATGAGTCAAGTATAGAGCAGTCTGGGAACATTTTCACCTCCCTCAGTTGGTCCCAAATCAGTTGGCAACTTCCGCTTTCAGACGTTGTCTAGGGAGAGGAACATTGCTAACTCTTGCCTGGGCAAAAAAGACCCAAGTTTTTGCTTTGTCCTTTGTCAGAAATATCCTCTAGGAGGATGTCAACCTCAGAAGGCATAGAACATACTTTCTCTGATAACATTTCTTCCCCCGAGCAGCTGCTACCCTCAAGGAATTGACTTAATAGAAAAATTTTAAGTGCCAACAGATGACAGAACACATGGAGCCCCAAGACACAAGCCCCAGTGCTGGTGAGCAAGGAAGTATTACATTACAGCAGTCTCTGCCTTTGGTCATGATGTGGCTTCTAGCTCTGTACATATGCCTCCAGAGGAAGTGAGCCAGTCTCCAAGGGAACAGAGTCAAAGGAAATTCTCTTGTATTTGCCAATAAATGCTGGTTTGATGTCTTGAGAATGAGAGTTTGTGTTCTGAGAGTTGTCATGGCAGAGATTATACAAATGGAGCTGAGTTCGAACAACAATACAAGATTGGAAACGAGTGAAAATCAACATGAGTTGCAAGATTAGAACCCAGGAGGCCTCTGATGTCCACCTCTCATCCAATTCTACGTCACCTTCCTTAGTGAAGGATGAGGCCATTAAAACCATCAGCAAAAACAAAAACATGGGGTTTAGACTGTAGCTCAGTGGTAGAGTGGTAGAATTTAAAGCTCAGTTTTGCTGCTTAATTCATTGTGAATCCTGGGGCAAATTACCTAAACATTTTGTGCCTCAGTCTCCTTCTCTGTAGAAGACTTTAATAAAAGAAGCACCAATCACACAGAAAATTTTAACAGGTAAGTGAAAAAACACAAGTTAGAAGACCATATTGTGAATGTAAGCTATTGCTGTTGTTTCTACTATTCTGGGGTTGCATGCTAAGGATAGGATAACACATATATACTCAAAGTATCTGCATGTTTGTATGTGTGTCACTGCAAAAGGTGATTCCAGGTGATTTGTAACTTGGTTTTTCTTTCTTTCTTCTTTTTTTTTTGGAAACCAATGTTCCATGACGGGTAAAGGCAGCTCACTCCAGTATTTTGGAGGAAACCATTAGTTGAATTTTATCTCTCCAGCTAATCCACTTATCTTGGGGAAGAAGGAAGGAGCTATGTTTAAAGCAGAGTAACTGAGGTTGTTGCATATGTCTTTATTGCCAGGACACGCTCTGTGAACAATGAGGTGTTCTGTGCATCGGGTAACTTGGCTCAGAGGAGAAAAGCAGAGCAGGATTCAGAGAGGGATGGCCATTACATCTACCTTGTCCATGACTCCCTGATCATGAGAAGCAGTTTCACCTTTTTATGCTTCAAGCTCCTCCTTGGAAAGCAGAGATGTAGGTAAAAGTTCATTGTGACAGATTGACATACGTGAAAGACATTCCTTCTGTTACCATGACTCAATTATAGTATCAAGATCTTCAAAGCTTTGAATGCCCATAAAGCCCTCTTTCTGCAGGAGACCCAGGTTCCTTTACCTAAAACCAATGCAGATTGTCCCCAACTTACAATGGCTAAATTTAACTGTTATTCAACTTTAGGATGGGGTGAAAGCATGGCCATGAACTCTACTTTTCATGTCCAGTACAATATTCAACACTTTATTATAAAATGTCCTTTGTTTTGAATAACTTCGGCTCAACTTCAGGCTGATGTGTGTGTTCTGAGCACGTTTTAAAGCTAAGCTATGATATTCAATAGATTAGGTTTATTAAGCACATTTTGGATATTTTTGACTTAACAATATTTTTAATTTATGATGGATTTATCAGGATGTAACCTCATCATAAGTCAGGAAGCATCTTTTTAAATTAACTCGATCGTGTTTTATCAGCTCTGATATGGGATACAGGAATGCATTTCTCTTTGCTTATGTCTGTAGGCTCATCAGGAGTGGGGGACTCTGGTTGATGCACTGTGCCTTACATAGGTAGATGCTTTGGGGAGCATTTTTAACAGGGAGCTAGCAGGGGGTGTGGGGAAAGGGTAGGAATGGAAGGTGAGTAGTCGTCTGTCAAGTATCTTTTCAAGAATGCTAAATGTCAGCTTAAGACTGGAATGTAACAAGAGCTAAGCCCCAGGAACCAACACACAATTCATCTTGCAGCACACAGCTGAGCTTCAGAGGGTGGTACTGATGCTGCTATCTAGAGATTCTGCATCAAGGCCACAGAAAAGAAAAAGTTATGTACCAGTGAAACCCTATCCCCTACTGCCCTCCACTGACACGTTCTGCTGAGTACTGACAGACATAAGTGTAAAACACCCAGAGAACTTTCTGAGAATCTTATACATTGAGATACTACCTGCTAAGTACAATCATAGACACTACCCTATGCATAGAGATGCTGAGGGGCATGTGGGCTTCCCTGGACCACAGTAACCTTCTTCTCTTTGAAGTTCCTCCACCTGGAGCCTTAGAGCAACAGAGGGTCCCCAGGGGCTCTCCTCAGAGCTAGCCCTCCAGTTCCTATCTCTTTTCATGGCCAGCTGCACATTTGATATCCATGCCCTGGTTGGCTTAAAGGACACCGACCTGAAAATATCTATTATTCAGATTGTCATGGAACAAAAGGACAGACAGGGAAGGCTGCTTCCTAATCCTGAGTTGTATATTAAAATACTACTTATATTTCAAGAGGCTCATCTGTCTCTTCACTTTGGTCTAGAGCTGTACGTCCATTTTGTTCTCAAGTTCTGTCAAAATTTCCTCCCTTTCCATGTATTTGTTCATCCTATTATTAAAACCATTCCAAAGTCATCCCTTAGGAATTTTAGAGTATCATTTATGAATGGGGAAGGCAATATTCTAATAATCCAAGCAGTTTATGATTTGACCTGAAAAGTAGTATGTTAGAAAGCCAAACAAGTGCTGCCCTAATAGCTGGCCACAATGTTCATGTCTTCAAGAGGACAGAGGTCAGTCTGAGGAGAAGGGATGGTGCTCTCTCCCCTCATGCATCTCTGGGTGTGGTTTTGTTACCTTTGCATAGGACTTAAACCTGCAAGATAATTCACGTTTCTAATGTACTATCCTATGTACATGTGACTCATGCTGAAAAATTTTTAAAAGAAAGAAAACACAAAGATGCATAAGCACATGCCAATGACTATTGAACCTGAATGATGGCTAGATGGACATATTTTACCATTTCCTGTGATGTTTGAATATTTTCTTAATAAATATAATGAAAGGGGGATTGGGGTTGTGGCTCAGCGATAGAGTGCTTGCCTCGTATGTGTGAGGCACTGGATTCGATCCTCAGCACCACATAAAATAAATAAAGATGTTGTGCTCATCTATAACTAAATAAAATATTTTAAAAATAAATAAATAAAAAAATATAATGAAAGGAATTGTTATGAAATGCATGTCAGGGTATGTAAAAAAGGAGGAAGGATAAAATTTGATTTGTTTGTTCACAAAGCCAGTGTATTCCTCTGGCTGACTTGGATTTCTTTTGATAAGCCAACTTCCCTGTGTCCACAGTTTCAGACTTGAATCCAAAAGCTTGATCTAAAAATGTGTATTCTAAGTCTTTTGGTAAAACGTATGGCTATTCCAAAAACCATTCCTTTCATTAGAGCAAAATATTTAACAACTGAGCTGTGGCCAGCATGCACATGGTCCTGGATTCCATCCCTAGAAACTAAAACAATAGAAAAGAAAAGAAAAGAAAAGAAAAAAACTTACCATTAGCTCCAGTGTTTCTTGGTACTCCTGTGTTAAAGTGACAATCTAGTTCCCTTACTTCACATTTAATTACTATTTGTAGTCTTAATATTCATGAGGGAAAGTGTGGAACAGTCACTTCACAGTCTCAAATATATTAAATATAGTCCCAAACTTTCAGAAACATGTTGAAAACATAATCAAAATGCACAAAATGATGTTTTAATTTCAAAGGCTTTATAACTGAGTTTTATATTAATTGAGTCATAGGTTAAGACACTGTAACAAAGACATCACAAATACAAGGGACTTAATCAGGTGCAAATGTATTTCTTGTTCAAGTAGATGCTTAAGGGTTGATGGAGTGTCCTTCACCACCACAACTTTTAACTCTAGATCCAAAGTGGCTGTTTCAATACTCACCATCATATTTGTGCCCCTTACAACAGGAAAGAGTAAGAGAATAAGGAAATATATTTCCATTCCTTCTAAATACTTGACCTGACAGTGTAACCATCACTTCAACTCTCATCTCACTGCCCAGAATAGAATTGCATGGTTGATCTAACGATTGCTTGGAAATGCAATCTTCATCTATTAAAGCAGAAGGGGATATTGATGAAAACCAAAAATTTTCTGCCCCAACCAGCTCATGATAGACCACGATTCAAATTCAGCCTGTGGAGCTATTTAAGACCTGACACAGCAAGCTAAAAAATAATTTGTATCCCAGAATGAATGAGCACCATTACTATACTGCATAATTTTATAAAGTCCTAGAATAAAATGTCTAAACCAATTCATCAACTCAGTTTGTCTTTGCAACTGGTAGATACAGGTGACTGCCTTCTCACACTTTTTTGCTTGGTCTTAACTTTTATGGGAAGCTGGAGAGTTTTCCAGTTTTGTACATGGAAAACCCCAGTTTTTCCACAGTTAGAAATGACAGAGACAGCTGCAACGAGCATAGATCTGCACAGTTGTAAACACAGTTGAAGAAATTTTGATTCAAAAATCCATTATACAAGGTCAAGGCCAGAATATATGTTCCAACATGCCATCAATTCTCTAGTAATCATATACTATTTTTTAAAAAATCAATACAGTGGGGTCAGCCTGCAGTATAACACCCATGGAAGAGAACCTTTTGTGGAATTTATTTTCCATTACATTTTTGTCCAGTGCCCTAAATTCCAGAAGAAGTTATCAGCTTCTTACATTCTGATTCATTCTGCAGGCTCTTCCCCTCCCCCATCCCTCCAGTCACATCTTTGAATATGAAAAAGCTATATTCAAAGCTTAATGTATTCTTCCTGAAAAACCTTTAAGGCCATCTTCATAAGCACAACCATTCCTTATTTAATAAACAATTGCTGTCTCATTAAATGTAAATTAGTCCTTTATCCTTAGCTGTATTTGTTGAATCTATTACTTACTGTGTTTACCAAATTTGTTTCCTTTGGCTCCAAAGCTTCCTGTAAACTACTCATAAATATGAAGTTGAAATGAAGGCATTTTCTCTATGTCTAAGCACCTGCAATTAAACAGCTTGGTACAACTCTCTCCTTAAAGTGAGTTCTGCCTTCTCTGGGTCCCTATGCTGGCAGTCTCTACACCTGGAAATATCCCAGAAAGATTCCTGGCTACATACAATGCCACCACGAGCCTTCGTCTGAGAGAAGTCAAATCTCACCTTCCCATTTCTATGTTGCTGAAGTCAGAGACAGGCTGCAGGTGGGATAATGCAATGTTTGATGAAAACAAGATTTTGGGAAATAGAAATGAGTTCTTTGTAATGGCAGCAACATTTGGCACTTAGATTCACTCAGTCCCAACATGTCCAAGTTTCTGGCTTAGAAGGGTCCAATGTAAGGCCCATCTGTTCCAGCAGGCTTCCCCTGATTAGATAGGATGCTTGGCAAACAAAGTCCCAGATAATGGATATTTGAATATTTTTGTAATTTCTGTGCTTGTGCCTAACAGCTTAGCAGTTGGCCCTATGTTTAAAGAAAATGGGTAATAATCATGACTAATGTGGCAATTTCCATTCAAAAATTTCAAATGGTGCTTAATTAAATCTTCCAATAACATTTGGAAGCAAAGGTTCCCCTCATCCATGTCATCATGAAGAAAAACTAGCAATAGGACAGTAGATGGGCCCTTGAGGCACTTGCTGTGTCCCCACCAAACCATGGACAAATACTGGGACCACTCAGTCACACACATTCAACCCTTAAAATAGAATTGATCCATGACAGCCTGGCTGGGAAGCAATCTCACAATTGCCAGAGTAATCTTCATGTTCATGGCTTATTTCCATAGTGATCTAGCTCGGGGTTTGGTGAAACAGTTCTGTCCTGTCCTGGTAAAGAGAAGACTCACCCCTTCCAGGTCATGTGAATGTCCAGGGCCAGCTGGGTTCTTTCAGTTTGCCCAAGATTGTAGAGTCCCTCCTCAAATCTTCCCACAATGGATGCTTGTTTTGTTGTTTTGATTTTTTAAAGGTTCAATATGATAACCTGTCTTAATTCTCCTTCATCATTTTTGATATCTCAAACCCTCTTAGTAATTAAAAAAAAAATCAGAGACTTAGGGAGACATTTGGAGAAGTCTTTGGCCATTTCAGAGAGGAACCACAGAGCCCCTGCTCCCTCCCTCAAAGGCTAAAGATTTATCTATCCAAGTTCATTTTAGTTGTTTTCATCCCAGCCCAGCCTGAAAACATGGTCTCTTCACCGTTTGTCCTGTGGGCTTTTACTTCAACAGTACAAGTAGATTTTTCCTGCGTTAAAATCAGAATCTATTTTTACTCCTTCAGGGTCCCCCTTGGGGGACAGGCAGGAGGTGGAATTGTAGGACAATTTGTTGGTATTCTACTTACATTCATTATTCTTATCACACAGAGGCCACTTCTGCATTTTTCCTCTTTCTCTCTCCTGACATGAGAAAGTCTAATTCCTCTGGCCTTCAGTTATAACCTTCTATCTTCACCTCTTTTTGTCTCATTTTCCCAACCTATGAAATCAAGCAAATAGGATTTACCCTTTGCCCTCTAGGGAAGCATGAAGATTGATAACATGTCAAGAAAAAGACTAGTTTTATTAGAATTTCACAATACCCTATTTAAAGAGAAGAGTCTACTGAGTCAAGAAAACTGGACTGACTCACATTAGTTTTTTAATTCACTTTTTGCCCTTTTATTATTTGTTTGTTTGTTCGTTTATTGGATTCTGATTCAACCACCACAATCAAATCTTTTAAAAGGTCCCTACTGATCCCAAGGAAGCTGGCCACGTACTAAAACAGAGTGGAGAGAGGGAAGAACGACAGCCCTGTCACGCTGACATATGATGGATGAGGGAAAAGTCTATTTCTCATCCATAGTGGGGGAGGTGAAGTGTAAAGAAAGATGCACCAGGAGTCTCTGGGTGATTCATCTTGCAGCAGATAAACTCTCAGAAGCTGAGGTGTTGTGAGGGGAAGAAAGAACGGATGGAAGAATCAAATTCATTATGTGAGGTATAATCTCACGAGGAAATATCAAAATATATGTCAGCAGTACCCAAGATGGGAGTGTGGGGGAGAGGGCAGGGAATTCGCCCATGGAATTTGTCAGCTGTTAAATTAGGCTCAGAGGGGAGGGGCCAGGTTCCACTGCTCTGCTTCCAGAGTTTTCCACCAAATTCCTGAGGAGGCCCCATAGAGCCCCAAGGCATGTCATAGTGTGTCAAATCCAGAGACTCAGTAGGTATACAACATACATCCGGAACAACCCTCACCCCAGCCTCACTTCTCATCTCCTGACAAGAAACACTTCGTGTCTCACAATTTATTTTTTTTTAACTTAGAAAGAAAAAAAAAAAAGGTTTATTTTGCTCACAGTGTGTTTCTTAATTTAGTCTAACACGAACCTAACAGACAGGTTAGGTTGAAATAATTTCCTGAAAAATGAAACACAGTGTTTTCTCTCTGGAACATTTTGTAATCATATCTTTCATAACCATACCCTGTTCATTTCCAGATTTTAGCAGAATCCCAGGCAGTCTGGTCATCACAAATCAAAATGAATAGTTTGGGGAGCCTGTCCCTGTCCATTTAAATGTGCTTAGTCCTGCATATGCATTAGATGGTTCCATTCCCTCCCCCACCAGTGTCTTCAGATCTGGCCTCGCCAGTGCCCCAGTGGGGGAAAATGCAAAAAACTTCCCTGACTCTGGCCATGGGGGCAGATTCCATAATTTCAATCTCCGTCCCATTTCTCATTCCCAGAGTGACCTTGGGCAAATCACTTTCACCTCCTTGAGACTCAGTTTCCACATCTGGAAAGCTGAGATAATAGCTACCTGCCTCCTGGGGGGACCTGCAAGCCTTAATTAATTAATGTTTGGCAAAGCTTCGGAGACCTTTGCTTGAAAGAATCCGTGTGAGCGCGAATTATTATTATTATATCACTAGAGCCTTAACTCCAATTTTGCTTCTGAGGCTAATGATTATTTCTTTAGTGAAGGAAAAAAATATTAAATTTGACTCCAAGTAATTTGTCTGGTACTGGGGAAAAAAATTACCATTTGGCAAGGACAGCATTTGTCTAAATGGAAGTTCCAGCAGCTCCTCTCTGGGGAAGATTGCACACAAAAAAATCTTCCATTTCACCATTTTCCCTGGGCATCTACTCTCTGAGCCCTTTGCTCTCTTCCCATTCTTCACTCTCTCCCCACAGAATGCTGGGGTAGTGGGTGTTAGCCTGGGTGGGCCAGGGCAAGACCCCATCTGGATGTGAGTTTTATTTCCCCTGTGCTGTAGGGTCCAGAGACTGCCCTTTTGTAGCAACCTCCCTCCAGCTCTGGGCACTTCCTTTGGCTCAGCATAGAAGCCAAATGCCAAGTATTTTTAAAGAAATAAGACTTAATACAATACTCTTGGACTGATTTCAAATAACTGGACATCTTTTAAAAGCATCAGGCTAATTTACTATGTCAAATCAACCACCTCCCAAAACAGTGGTCCACGGGGATAAAAATAGTAGAGGTATTTGGCAGTCTTCATCCCTTCGGTTTTCCTGTTCAGGAGGCTTAATGAATTGCCTAGCTCCCCAAGCAAGGTTCTCACATGCCCCTAAAACAGGCTTTCCATAATTTTCCTTCTCTTTTCCTTAAAGCGATCTGCAGATGCTTATGCATTTCTGAGGGCATGCTACCCAGACTTTTCCATGGCCCTGCAACTTTGGGTACCTGTAAAGTAAAATTGGTCCTTTCTCTAAGAATGTTGTAATTGCATATCATTCTCATAGGCAGGACCAGACATTTAGTGCAAGGCTTTCTCTGTCAATAATTTATGCCCCTTGTTTCCTGCATGTGCTGTTGACATGAAGAATTCAAAGTCAAATCCATTTCACCTAGGAAGAAACTGACTAACCAAGAAAGAGCTTTTCACTACCTATTTAGTTCATTCTGGTGCTCTTGGTCCCAAAGCCAGGCCCCTAACCTCATTTGTTTATTTATTTTTAAAAAACAAAATTGTATTTCTCAGTTCTGGGGTTGGAAGTCTGAGATCTGGGTACCAGCATGATTGGGCACTAGTGCGTGCTCTCTTCCTGGATTTCAGATGACAACCTTCTTCCTATGTCTTTCTCATATGGTAGAGAAAGAGAAAGTCTCAGGTCTCTTCTTTTCATATTTTTATTATATACTTAAAAAAAATTCCAGCTTCAGTAGGTATCATTGGCATATAAAAATACCGAACACACTTAATGTATAAAATTTGGTGAGTTTGAACATAGATGTGTGTATACTTGTTATTATCTCTACAACCAAGATACTAAATATGCCCAGTACCTCTAGGAATTTCCTTGTGTTCTTCTGATTTCCTTTCCTTGTTCATTTTTATTTATTTATTTTGTGGTCAGAATATTTGACAGGAGATCTACTGTCTTTACAACCCAGGCCTTTAGACTCATTTTCCTCTAAGAGTCTTTCTGCAGGCCTGGTTCCCTTCAAGAATATACTTACTCCACCCCTATCCCCCCCACACAAATTCGCACTCACTCAGACACCCAGTTGCGGCATGCTCCCTGTGTTGATTATTTCCAGGGCTGTCCTGTCTGAAAAGACCACGCTCCCACTTGCCCTGGCTGACTTCTCACATCCTCCAAGTGCCTCCTTCCTCACAGTCCATCTACAACCTCAATGACATCAGTAGATTCCAGAACATTTTATGTCTCACTCTTTGGTGCTTTTATCTGTTTGTACCTCTGTCTGAAATGGCATTGATTCCTCTCTGTTTGGAAAAAAACCAACCAACATTCTTGGCCCAGGTCTGGATTCTCCTTGGAGAAGTTTCCAGGCCTACTTCCTGCACCCATCCTGCCTGGCTTCCATGAGCCACCACTGTCCCTGTACGCAACTCAATCACTAGCCTTTTTGTGTTGGGTTGACAATTTCATTTTCATGGCTCTTTCCCCTTCTGGTTTAGGAGCACCTCCACAGCATTGGCTGGCTCTTACTTAGTACTTAATAAATATTCAACGAGTAAATAAATGCCTCTATATTTCCCAGTTTTAGGGCAAAAGTTAATCCTATATCTGATTTATTTTGCATGTGGGCTAGAAAAATTTCTGAGAACTCTGTAAAGAGTTCTGAGTTCTGGTGAAGACTCTGCCACATGACTTCTGATAAACTTGGGTCCAATGCATCTTGTTAAAATTACCTAAGGTCTCCATGCCCTTATAGCAACTGTCCCTATAATTCAAAGTCAGCCAAAGTTCTCAAAGGAATAGTTTGATCTTGGTATCAGTCTCCATAATCAGGAAGTCTTGCTTTTGTCATACCTACCATCTTATTAGCCATCTTATTAAAACACTGAATTTAGAGAGGGGTGAGGAATCTGTGTACCATGAGGATTAAAGTGGTTAGGAATGGAAATGTGATGTTGATATAAAATGATATTATTAGAAACCTGTCAAATGGGTTCTTGGTATGTGTTTTAACATCTCTCCCTTCAAGAAAACTGCTTCACACCCTGTCTCATCTTGTGCAGTCAATAGAGTCCTGATAAGACCTATCACAGTGCTTATGGTGTTAGAAGAAATTAAACATTTAGGGGACTCCTCCAGCACCACACTGAGCTCAAATGATGCTGCTAAATTGACAGATGCATTTGTCTGTTCTTGCAAGCTAGTCAGTCTTCCTTGCAGAATGTATTACAAATTCCTTAACAGCAAGGAGATAAAAACAAATCAGGAACTCCTTTATTCTACTTTGATGCTGCTTTCTCCAAGGGAGAGTCTCAGTGTGCCTGTGTGTGTGTGTGTGTGTGTGTGTGTGTATGAGTGAGGGCACGTGTGTGCCCGTATGTGCAGGCACAGGCTGAATGCAGCAGGAGAGCCAAATTGCTGCTCAACTCATCATACACGCAGTGTGAGTCTTGAGCCTTCCAAGGCTGACCCTCTTTCCCTGGCCATTCTGTTAATTGAGCCAACCGTGCCAACTTCTGAAATGCAAGGACAATCTTGTCAGCAGGGGAAGGCACCTTGCACCTCTCAGCCAAATGCAGCACAACTTTAAACCGATTAATAAAATTCTTAAAAGGATAATATTGTTGAGCAAAGTGCTAAGATTTTCTGCTCTCGCTCAGGTTGTATTTTTATTAAGCTGTAAGCCGTGTTCTAAAAAAGAGAGAGGGAGAAGAAGGAGCGAGAGAGAGAGAGACAGAGACTTTTATAGCCTGCAGCCTCTTGTTTGCAGATTATTTTCCGAAGATGCTCAGTAGAATATCAATTGCCTGTGATTAGAAGTCCTGCCAGGTACTACCTAGAGAAGAAGCTTTAGAAGTGAGAGCAGTCCCTCAGAGAAAACACACATTTCAGACTTGCAAAAATGGCTTAGCTGGAATTTGACCCTCAAGGTGGGCAGAACTGGGGGAAGGGTAGGGCTTGGGAGGACTGGAGCAAGCTGGGGGATGGGCAGGTTTGAAAGACCTGTTTTGTCTCAGCTAAGGAGCTGGTCTCTTCCCCCATCACCAGGGAGTTGGTGCAAAGGGATAGGGAAGGCAGGGGTTGGGGTAGACTGTGGCAGGAGACCTGGAAAAAATACTGGGAGGGAGTCCAGCCAGAGACACCAGGGAGAGCTTTGACCTGGAATGCTTCGAAGAGGACTCCCACTGGAGGCGATTATGTGAGGTGAAATAAGCCAGGCACAGACAGACATACACCACATATTCTCATTGATGTGTGGGAGCAGAAAAAGCCCATCTTACAGAAGTGGAGAGTAGAATAGTGGTCACTGGAGTCTGGGAATGGTGGGGTGGGGAATAGAGGGAGGTTGGATAACAGACACCAAAATCCAGGTGGACAGGAGGAGTAAGTGCCAGTGTTCTACAGCACAGAGGGTGACTGACTATAGCTTACAGTAATCCATTACAGATTTCACAAAGAACTGGAAGAGAGGAGTTTGCAGCTTCTGACACAAAGAAATGATAAACGTTTGAGGAGATGGAAATGTGAATTACCTGATTTGATCATTACACATTGTATATATGTATGAAATTATCACTATTTCCAATAAAATACTCCCATTGGAAGTGCTGCTACTGAGGCCTCTACTATTAACCCTTGCATTTTATGAGTAATAAAGGTACTCCAAATATTAAGAAAATGCTTTGTTCCTTTTGTAAAAATGATCAAGATCCAAATAGAAATGCCATCTTGAATCAGCTTTGCTGTGTAAATGTGGAATGAAGTAAAGTAAGCTTCTTCCCCAAATCATTTCACAAAGATGCTAGTCAGACCCATTCCATTTGTCCATCAAAATGAGAAGGTAGCATCAGACACCTTGTGGAGTAGGTGGGGAAGTTGGAATGTTATCTCAGTTTCCAGGGATCAACATGCTTAAAAAATATTTATGGTGACAAAAATATTATCATAGCATTTGGTACGTGCTCAATAATTGTTGAATCAATATAGAAACAAACAATATTGACTGCATCTTTATTATTACTTTTTCATGGCAAACTCTTCCTGAGCCTGCCCCTTATGTTGAGAGCATTATTATGAAAGTTTTGTACCTAGTAAGTCATAGGATCATCTCAACAGGGGAAATTTTCTCTGTTTTAGTGTTTTTCTCTGTTTTCTCTGTTTTTTTTCTGTTCAATTTGCCAAATTACTTATACATTATGCATAAGTGAGCAAGTCTCCTATCAGGAAACAGTAAGAAAAAGAGGTACCAAATGAGGCTGGTATTCCAAAATATCTGTATGCCTGATTCAGGTCTGGATTGTATACTGAGAAGGTGCAGAAGGATGAATATGAGACCCATTCTACAGATTAAGAAATTAGCTGGCATATTAATCTTCACTTTCTAAAGTACTTTTATTTTATAGATGGGGAAACCAAGAGATGGAGTGTGTAAATAACTTGCCCAAAGTCATATAGCTACTGCCAGAAAGGAGATTCTAGACCAGAGACAGGCCCAGAACAGTGAGACATTGTCATTGTCGTCTTGTATGATGTCATTGCCACCGTCCATATAGAGACCCTTGTGCAACTTTGATTAGCTAAATATGTCTAGGCAGTCCTCAAATAGAAGACTTTCCCCAAGGAAGGCTGCAGACACCCTTCTCTTAGGAGACTTGCAGTGCCACTGTAGAAACAATCAAGAGCAATACGAGGTTATTTCCCTTGCACAAACTGGGCCTGGAATCTATCGCCTAGTTACACCCACCTCTCTGAAGGCTCCTCTTTGCACCATGGCCAGTAGAGTATAGAGCACCCAGCACCCACTCAAAGCAGTTTTGCAAATTAGAATATGAGCCATCTTAGTGAGAATGGAGATCATTACAAAGACACAATGCACATGACTCTGCTTGGCCCAGTCATGAGTACTAAAATCACAGCTCCCGGGTGCTTTTTTTTGAGATACACTTCACATATCATTCAATTCATCTGTTTAATGAATTATATATGTTAAATTTAATGAAATTAAACTACTTCTATTTACAAATACTTGGCTTTTAGAATATTCAGAATTTTGCACCCACTGACCCCAACTGATTTTAGAACATTTTCATTACTGCAAAATGAAATGCTCTACCACTCAGCTATCTCCTCCTCGATCCTTTCACGACCTTCCAGCCCAGGAAACCACTAATCTGTTTTCTGCTTCTATAAGTTTGCTTGTTCTGGACATTTTATATAAGTGGATCACATAACATGTGGTCTTTAATAACTGGCTCCTTTCATTTTTGTACGCATCATGTTTTCAAGGTTGTCACATAGTATAAGCATGTCAGTACTTCATTCTTTCTTATCAAATGACCTCTCCCCAATATCTTTTACTGAAATGTCTTATTTCTGTTTACAGTTCAGGTTTTCTTCTCTCTCAATTTTCTTTCTTTCTTTCTTTTTTTTTTTTTTTTGGTACCAGGGATAGAATTCAGAGGTACTCGACCACTGAGCCATATCCCCAGCCCTATTTTGTGTTTTATGTAGAGACAGGGTCTCACTGAGTTGCTTAGCACCTCGCCATTGCTGAGGCTGGCTTTGAACTCGCGATTCTCCTGTCTCAGCCTCCCTAAGTGCTGGGATTACAGGTGTGTGCCACTACGCTCAATTTTCTAGGACCAAGAAAGTTATGGACCTAAGCTCAGGCTCCAAGGCCCACACTTGCCAGCCTCAAAAGTCTAGTTAGAGCTAGTAGATAGATCTGGCCAGTGGTCTCAGTTCCCTCAACTCCTGGGAGCTCATCATGTCTTTTCTCTTGTTAATTCCTTCATTCTTCATAAAAGTCATTTAATATGTCTATCACACTCTTCTTTTTCCTCATCTGCTCAAGGCTTCTAGTCCCCTCCTTCCTAACAGCCAAGTGCACAGAACTACTCAGAGCTTGTTAAAAAGGCAGATTCTCAGACCTCAGCTGAAGGTCCTTCCTTCCGTTCATCTGATTCAGCATTTTTCATTAAATCCCCAGGTAATTCTCAGATCTCACTTTGAAAAACTGACTCTTCCAGTCACACTCCTTGCCCAGGATCCAGAAGTCCTTTTGGTTCTTGCTCTGGTTACCAAAAACTTTCTAAGGACAGGAATGACCATTTCTCATAATTTTCCTTAGACTTCCATTCCAGCCCTACCCTCTGGAAATTCAAAAATCCAGTTACTGATTCCCTCCCTCCTTTAAGCCTTTACTGAACTTGAGGCATGCTCGGTGCAAGACTACGGGCATAAATCACTGTGGTTCCTGAACTCACAGAACTCCCCTACATGCCACACATACTTAGAGCAGTGTACAAAGCAGACTAGAGGTTAGAAAAGTAACAATACAGAAATATACAAGATATATCCAGGATGTGGAGTGCAGTGGAGAAAGTTAAGAAAGACATGGGGTAGAGGGGTTCCCGAGAAGAAAAAGAATCATCTTAAGAGGGTGTGGGGGTCAGCTTTTCATCATTGAGACAAAATACCTGAGAAAATCAACTTATTTAAGGAAAAGGTTCATTTTTGGCTCACAGTTTTAGAGGTTTAGTTCATACCTGCTTACCCTATTGTTTTGGGTCTGTGGCTACACGGTACATCTTTGTGGGAACACATGGCAGAGAAGGCTGCTCACCTAATAGTTGCCTGGAAACAAAAAAGAGAAGAAGGGTTCAGGGTCCAAATATCTCCTTCAAGGGCATCTCACCAATGACTTAATTTCTTCTTACTAAGCTTAATCTCCTAAAGGTCTCACCACTTCCCAACAGGCTCATGACCAAGTCTTCAACATTCGTGCTTTTGGGGAACATTTAAGATCTCAACCATAACAGAAGGTATTAGGAAAGTCCTCTAGTGAGCAGATTCTGCAAATAACAAGATCAGACCCTAAGTCCTGCAGGAAGAGCATGTATATGAGGTAGCCATGTCAGCACAAAACACCAATTATTGGAGTAAGAGACCTGCCTGCACAATAAGGGAAAGCTCCTCACTATGTCCCTTTTAGATGAAAGAAAAAGGGAATGTCCCCCTTTGACACTAGTGGGAATCTCTCAAGTTCACGCAACTGGCATGAGCACATTCAATAAAAACCACGTTGAGCTAGGAATCATGGTGCACACTTGTAATCTAAGCAGCTCAGGAGACTGAGGTGGGAGGATCACAAGTTCAAAACCAGCCTCAGCAACTTAGCTAAGGCCCTATGCAACTTAGCAAAACCTTGTCTCAAAATAAAAAAAATGAGAGGCCAGGAATGTGGATCTATGGTAAAATGCCCGGGATCCAATCCCTAGTACCAAAAAACAAAACAAAATGTGTTGAGCTGAGACAGGCTAGGGAGAAGCAGCTGAACCCATTTGTTGGACTGTAATGTTGAATAAAGTCCATTCTCCCTCTCTAGCATGGGAAATGGAACCCAAGCAGGCAGAGACCAGAAATCTGTTGTGCATCAAGCTGAGGGAATGAAATTTGTTCACAAATTCTTAAAAACATTCGAAAGCCCAAAAGTGATAGACAGCCTTGAAAGAGATAATTTTAGAACAAATTAAAAGGCATGACTTGTCAGGCATGGTGTTGCACACCTGTAATCCCCGTGATTGGGGAGTTCAAGACAGGAAAATCAAAATTTCAAGACCAGCCTGAGCAACTTAGCCAGACTCTGTCTCAAAATAAGATTTTTTAAATGGCTGTGGATGTCACTCAGTGGTAGAGGGCTTGCCTAGCATGTGGCGAGGCCCATGGTTCTTCCCCAGCAGGGAAATAGATAGATAGATAGATAGATAGATAGATAGATAGATAGATAGATAGATAGATAAAAAGACTTAGCATGTCATAAATTTATAGAATCTTTTGCTCATAGGAAATGATACAGGCTAAAATGATGATTTAAAAATAATAATCATTTGCTTAATAAACAGGATTGCTTACAAACACTGCAAGCTCAGATGAAAACAAGAGTAACATTCCCTGCTATCCAGGCCAACAGGGAGGACAGCTGCAAAAGGACAAATGTTTAAGGTAGCAGGAGAATGCAATGTGGTGTTTATGATTTTCAAACCAGATGTGTTACATTCCAGTTTCACTGTGTGGCCTTGAGCAATTTACTCAGTTGCTCTGTGTCTCAAAATATTGCTATTTAAAATGGGGATGATAGTAGTATCTCATAGGGTTGGCAAAAGAATCACAGGACTTCAAAGGTAACACTCCAGTGAAGATGTAATTCTGGAAAGAAAACTCTCTAATTAGTTATTGGGGGAAATCAAGGTATTTTGGGATAACAGTGCCCTCCTACATGATGCCTCTTGGAAGTTGGGTGGTAGAAACCCTGGAATCCCTGCTGTATTCAGCTAGGTGATTCTTCTGTCTTAATGTTCATGTTCTTTGTTAACACACAGCATGAAAATACAAAGGGGGATCCCAGCTTCCCGCCCTGCAGCAGATCCCACAGCACAGAAGTCTCAATCTGTACTATTTAATTAAAAAAACATAGGACTTGTCCTTTCTGAACTAGGTCACAAGTTTTTCTTGGTGCAGACAGAATTTTTGGTAATATCAGTTTGGGGGGGCATATATATAAGAAAGAGTGAAATGTGTCTTCTACAATTTCAGCTTTCTGTTTTGGGCACAGCACAACAAGCTAGGCAAGCAATTAAAAAGATAGATAGATAGGTAGATAGATAGATAGATAGATGGATAGATAGATATAGATAAAGATATAGATAGACATACACATTTACATATACATGTTTAATTTGCCCAAGAAATGAGGCTATTAAGGTGTGACACAATTCTCATTTTCTGTCAGAAGCTTCTCGAGCTGCTGTAGAGCTCAATCATGAGATGAAAACTTCAGTGTCTCAAGATATCCAACTCTTGTGCTGATGAAGGAGAACACACCTGGATGCAGGTAGAATGAGAAGCAGGCTCCTCCAGCACACACATATTTTAATTGTTTAAAAATAAATATATGTGTACATATATAAACATATGTACACATGTACGTATATGAACATATATATTCACACATATTTTAATATACAAACACATATTTGATCTGGCTGGGCCCATTTACATAAATTTGACCAATACCAAGACATTTCACTAATTCACAACAATATGCCTAAACACATACAGAGTCACAATCAGTGCGTTTCAGCTTACGGGTCCATGTGCAATTGGGTGCCCCCTGGCATGCAGAGAACTCCATGAGCATATGCAGGGCAACTCTCTCTCTTTTAGGAAGGTTGCTGGATTTCCCAAGGAGTGGTCAACAAGCCTGAGGTGACCTAATGTATGAGAATGTATAATGGGCATGTCCCAAGGGTCCCCTTTCAGAATCAAGCATCCTTTGACACACGGAACAATTGAAGACTATTGCCCCAGAGAAAGCTCCTATTTATGCATAATGTTCTTCTTTAGAGTGGTAAGAACCAATCCTGAATGTCTCTACTCCGGTCTCAGCCCTCCCACCCAGTCTGGGTGTTACCATGGCCCCCCATTCCTGCTTCCATCCCTGTGCCTGCCTTTACCTGGCTGTGTTTCTTAATCTTGGATGTGACAAATTTCAGCTGCCACTAATGCTCATGTTGAGCATGTCTCTCTTTCCCTTTGGATGACTGTGCACTCAATGAAAAGCCTGGCAGAGCCGGCTCCCTGAATAGAACTGCACACCAGACAGACAAGGCTCCAACATCTCACCACGTGCCGAGGAGTTTAAAAAGCCCATGTTGCTGGAGAAATGCGGCTATTAAGGTGTGACGCAATTCTCATTTTCAGTCAGAAGCTTCTCAAGCTGCTGTAGAGCCCAATCAAGAGGAGATGAAAACTTCAGTGTCTCAAGATATCCAACTCTTGTGCTGATGAAGGAGAACACACCTGGATGCAGGTAGAATGAGAAGCACACAGTAAGAAACCAGTCTGAGAGCTTGCAGGCCCTCGCCATCATCTCGTGCCTGTCTGCTTTCCCTTTCTTTAAGCCTCAAGAGCCAGTGGAAGGGGCTGAAGAGAAGACTCAGGACCCAGTATAGATTTCACCTGGGGCTGACTGGCGGACATCACTTACTTCAGCACTGATGGTTCCTGATAGGGCTCAGGGAATCCTAGCCAAAAACACCCCAAAGGCAACTGCTGTGGTGATCTGCTTGGGGGTTATGCAGCTTTCTGTCAGTATATCAAATACCTGACATAATCAGCTTACAAAGAGAAGAGGTTTATTTTGGTTCATAATTTTGGCAGTTTCAGTCCATGATTGGTTGTTCTCATTGCATTGGACCCATGGCAGGACCCATGGCAGATCAAAGAGAAAAAGAAGGGTGTCCCCAGTGGAGACACACTCCCACTGACCTAAGGATCTCCCACTAGGTCCTACCTCTTAAAGGTTCTACCACCTTCCAATAGCGCCACACTGGGACCTTCAACATGTGAACTAAAGCTTTGACACATGAGCCTTTGGGGGACATTTCAGATCCAAACTACAGCAGGTGGGAAAGGCTTTGAGAGCTGCTGGTGTGTCCTAAGCCTCTGCCTGGAGCCATGTCCTTTCATATAATTTCTAGGGGAAAAAAAAAAAGACCCATAAAAACAGCTTTGGAACCAAAAAATCTGGGGTTTATGTTTTGGCTCTGCTGATTTATTATTGTATCCCTGAGCCTCAGTTTGCTCATTTGCAAAATTCCTGACTTTCAAGACTGCAGAAAAGAACAGATAAAATGTTTTCTGTCAAATGCCTCACAGCGGAAAGCCAATTTAAATTAGCATGTGTGATATTTTCAAATGGAGAAAAAAACGAAGGCAGGGACTCCCAACCAGCAGGTTAGGATTCAATTCAATTGAAAGTAACTTCAGTGTCCTCCAATTGTTGAGTGAAAACAAAATTTCTACTTTTAAAATCTTACCTAGTAGATTAATAGATCTTGGAGGCAAGTCCAGCTTGTCCAAAGCCATTCTTCCAAAATGATTCCCTCCTAAGCTTGACAGGGAGACCCTGGAAGGAAAAACAGGGAGAATGATATTCTACAGAAGTACTGCTGTAGTTCAGATTAGACATGCCCCCCAAAGATCCAATGAGGTGCTATTGGAAGATAGGGGAAACTTTAAGAGGCAGGGCCTAGTGGGAGTTTGGAGGTTATTGAGGTGTGTCCTTGAGGTGGACTGTGGGACTCCTGTCCTTTTCCCTTTCTCTTTTCTCCTTGGCTCATGATAAAACTTGTTTTGCTTTGCCGCATGCTCCCTGCCACAATGTACTGTGCTGCCACTGTCCCAAAATAATGGGACCAACTGATCATGGACTGAAAACTCCAAAACTGAGCCAAAATACACCTTTTAGCTTTAAGAGTTGCTTATTTCAGACATTTTTTATAGTAATGCAAAGCTAATTGATACAACTACTCTCTCTCCTGCTTAAGTATTCCTGCTCCTAAACCTTTCCTGCATCAGGATGGTGCCCAATGTAGTCTCTTTGTGAAAAGGTTGGGATTCTTTCTCTTAGATGATCAGAACCTGAAGGCAAGCTACTCAAATCATCTCTTGGGTCTTATTGATGAGAACAAGCCCTCCCCTTTCTTTTTGTTTCTTCCACAGTGCCAGAGTCCCCACTTGGGGACATTTGAACCATGAAAAGTTTGTTTTCTTGGCCGTTGGACACTGTCTGGCCCTAGGGGTCATGGCACACTTATACTTAGGTGCCAGAGGTCTGCAGGTCTTTTTCTTTCTTTGATGCAAATTGCTCTATTCCCTCTGGCAGCTCCAGCATATGGTTGTTAGGACCAAGCTCAGATCTGTGGGTGTGGGAAGTTGGATGATCAGTGTGTGTTGTGGAGGAAAGAAATATGCAAAGGTGCAATAACCAGCTTTGAGAGACAGGTCTGGCTAGACGTTTGAAATCCAAATAATTTTCAAACACTGTTCTTTACAGTAATCGTAAGTGAACCCTGAGCGATGGCTGTAATTTCGGCAAGGAGATGACTGCATGCATACACACGCATGCGCACGCTCACACATACACACACATACACACACACACACACACACATGCACACTCATTTCCCAAATCATGGGCTAAAATTTTCTGGTAGTGCCTGCCCATCATATTCTCATATCCTGCTTATGTATCCACTCTCTTTATTTCTGTCAGCATCCTAGGATAAATGGACAATTCATAATCTCCCTGACATAGGTGCATAAACTGAGTCTTGTATAGTGGTAATGTGACTTGTCCTGGGTTATGCAGTATGAGAGTGTGTTTTTTTGTGTTGTTTTTTTTTTTTTGAGTTCTGGGCCTGCAGTATCCTCACTGGATCAACTGCTACAACCAAGAATTGCAAACCTGTGTGTGTACATGCATGCATGTGCACAAATGTATATACATGTGCACATTTGCATTCACATAGAGCTGGATGGCATCCCCTCCTGAATCCATAGCTAAAGACAGTCACAGAGTTATCTGGGTATAGGAGAAAGAGAAGGTAGAAGGAGACTGTCTAAGTAGAAGGAAGAAGAGCGACCTAGACCTTCTAAGGAAAGCAATATTATCCCTTTTAGGAAGTTATTTTTTTCCTCCAGATTTGGATGAGAAATACCTTTTTGGTCCAGGGGTTTTGACCTCACCATAGAGAAGGCACTCCTCTGGCAGAGCCCTTGCACTGGAATGGAGAAGGTGTTGGAGCTATGTGAATAGCAGCAGGTCTTCTGACTAGTCACCCATCTCCATACAGATCCCTCCTTATCAGTGGTCTAAATTCTCCCAGGCCGAGGGCAAACTTTAGACAACATCTTTTAATCTGTACTTAGTGCAAGAATATCCTATTTAGGCCAGGTGTGATGGCAAAGCCCTGTAATGCCAGCAACTCAGGAGGCTGAGGCAGGAGGATTGCAAGTTCAAGGCTAGTCTTGGCAACTTGGCAAGACCCTGTCTCAAAAATTTAAAGGGCTAGAGATGTAGCTTTGTGGTAGAACATTCCTGGGTCCAATTCCCAATACAAACAAAAAAACAAAAAAAGAATATGCTATTTAAAAGTGATTCCCAAAACTGTTATCTAGTCCTTCCCCCAGAATAATAATAAAGAAGAAAAAGAAAGAAAATAATTTCCCAGAAAACCATTAACTAGTGTCTTTGAACGATTCTTTCAACAAGGGGGAAAGAACACTCTACAGTTCGCCAGTTTATGAAATTGTTGGATACTTATCTTCCTCTGAAAGACTCACACTGACTTTTAGCTTACAAAGACTGAGAAGTCTTGCAAAAAGAATACCAGTTTAACATCATCAAACTGAGGTAAGACTAATTGGGTTTTATACAGACAGCTTAAATAGCTTCAGTGATAAGGAATCTACTCTTACATTGAAATTTTGTTTTCAAAAAACTCTTATAGCATATGACTTTTGGGTGGATGTATATTATTTTCTCATCCAGTCAAAATGTCTCTGGAACACAGGATCTATAAATCATATTATTCATATCAGTATCCGAGGTTTAGAGATGCTGAGTGTTATTCTTTCCACCAGGACATAGAAGTAAACCAAAATATTATAAAGTAGCTCAGCCTAACTAAAAACCATGCTTAATGAAGAACTAGCTTCATTGTTTAGATCACTATAACATCAAGAGTTTTGACAATTGAGTGAGACTAACTTCCTGTAACCACCAGTTTGATCCTCCTATTTTAACTCCATTTCACCCTATGGCTTAGCTGAACGTCTTCAAGAAAACAGTTTAATGGTGGGAAAGTGGATGCCAAGAATAACAATGGCTTAAACTTCTCCCATTCAGAAAGAGTCCAAGATATGGGTAATTTTTCATAGACTCTCCCTTGGATCACATTTCTCTCTCACAAACTAATGTCTTGTTTGTGGTACCTTTGTGCTCTTGCTGTCTCTCCAGGCCTGCTGTGTACTTCCGGGGATTCCAGCCGAATTATCTCAAGTGGCAAATATACTCTAAAAGGAGGAGAAGTGCAATGCATCTTACATTACCAGGGTTAAAATTTCATTTCATTCCTTGTCTGATGCTATTCAGTACTGTTATCTTCCTTCGTGCTCAATAGGCAATAGAAATATATATGTCGGCAGAAAACCAGCCTCCAACTTGGTGTCTAGAAGATGGGCTGGAAGGAGGGAGTCATTGTGATTTGTGCTCCCTTCTTTCCACTCTGCTCCTGCCAATTAGATGAGGGAGGGAGTCAGCCCCTGGATCATAAATAACAGCTACACCACTGAATTCCCCCTGCTTCAAAACATGGCTCTGTTCACATGGCCGACAAATTCCACAGCCTTGTATCCCTTTTAACTATTCTCCAGCACAGTTGGAAAGAGAGGAGAGCAAACAGCAGGATATGGATATTTGAGAGGTCTTCTTTAAAAGAGCCAGGATCAGTCCACAGCTAAATGTCGATGGTAAAGCCCACCTCAGTATGCTCCCTGCTCCTGCTATGGTCCCATGCTTCTGAGGATAGTTGTCTAGACCTGCCTTCACCCATTGATCAATGTTTATCTCCCAAATGATCAATGCTTACTTACATTTCTGTTCCTGACTTTCAATGTCCTGCTCTCTACAACACATATTGGAGAGAATCTAATTTATACCAAACCTTCAGTGACTGCCAAAGATTGCTTCCACTTAAACATAAGAAAACACCTAACTCAAAAGTAATAGATGATCTCTAAATGTAGGCTTATGTAGGAGATCTTATGGGAACAGCTTCTAAGACCCCTCAAGGAATGGTTGATGGGCATCTGCCTATGTTAAGTTTGATAAGAAAATGAGCCCAGATAGAATAATGGGATAGTTATTAGCAGCAAAATCTTTAGAGCTACTCCTTGGATTGGAATCTTTTTGGGGGGATGGGGACTAGGGGTACTGGGAATTTAACCCTGAGGTGTTTTATTATTGACCTACATCCCCAGCATCCCCAGCTCTTTCTTTCTTCTTTTTTTTTTTTGAGACAGAGTCTCTCTAAGTTGTTTAGATCCTGGCTAAGTTGCTGAGTCTGGTCTCAAACTTGTGATTCTCCTTCCTCAGTCTCCAAAGTTGCTGGGATTACAGGTGTGTGCCATGATGTGCCTGGTTCTGAATGGGAATCTTAACTCTTCCAATTTCTTACTGTGAGACCCTTCAGAAATTCCTAAGTTGCTTCTGCAAAATGGATCATAATAGTATCATGGTTACTATGAGATTAAATGAGTTAATCTTTGTCAATGCTTTGCACAGTGCCTAGCCCATTGTAAACATTCAAAAATATTAACTCTCTGTCCACTGATAATAATATAAGGCCACTGGGAATGGTGGTGAGTGCCTGTAATCTCAATGACTTGGGAGGCTGAGGCAGAAGGATCAAGAGTTCAAAGCCAGCCTCAGCAACTTAGCAACTGCTAAGCAACTTAGTGAGACCCTGTCTCAAAATAAAAAATAAAAAGGGCTGGGGATATGGCTCAGTGATAAAGTGACCCTGGGTTCAATTCCTGATATTAATTAATTAACTAATTAATTAATTAATTTCAAGTGGAAAAAGAACAAATTTCAAGGACTTTGAGATCAATAAAGCCTGGGTTTGAAAGCTGATTTTTCTGATGATTGACTATGTGATGGCAAACAATTTATTTAACCTCTTCTTGGCATCACTTTCTTCACCGGTAAAGAGGAATAATTGCATCTTTCTCATTAGGATGGCTGTGAAGGTTGAAGAAGTCATGTGTTTGAAAATACCTTGTAGCTAGGAGGCATCGATAAATGTTTGGGGATGGAGAAAGCATCCTGTGAGCCAATCACTTGGAAAAAAATGACAAGGATTCTTTTGGGCATTTAGATGTGTGCATTTCAATAATGGACTTGCTTAGTTGCTTTGTCCTAAGGCTATCTATCAACTCTTATAGCACTTCTGTGAGGCACAGAGCAAATGTGGATAATGGTGTCCCGATTTTATTAACAAAGTGAGTGTTCCAAGTACCAGTCAATATAACAATCAAATTCAACTCCAGAAAGACAGATTGCTTCTTCTAAAGCAGTGTTTTTCAAAATATATTTTTGCATTACATCTTTTCAAGAAGAACCTAAAATAGAACATTGTTATGTATAATATTAGTGTTTCTTGGAAAGAAGGTGGCTGGGCTCCTGCCTTTTCTGTTTTTCCCTCTTCCCTTGCAGCAGTCTTTGTAGCATCTCTAAAGACATCTAGGGGTTCCCAGGATACAACATAAAAATCAATATTCTAAAGGCATGGAATTTTCTTTAGATTTTTATAATGCACAGTATGAATTAATAGTGATTTCTTACAGTCTTAGATCTATTAAGATGAAGTCATTGCAGACAAAACTCATTTCCTTATTTGAGAATATTCTCCAGGGAAATGCAGTAGGCATAGTGAATCGGTGTTTCAGTAACGCACTTTATAAGGTCTTTTGCAATACCTTTGCTGGAATGATAAAGAAATTTACCTGGAATACTAGCAACATTAGGAAGATTAGCAAGTGGATGGACAACTATGGTCAACAGGTACTGAATGACTAATTGATGAATGTCAAGCGGAAGCCTGCCAGGATCCACTGGATGCTGGCTGTATCCTGTATCATTAAACATCTCCATCAGCAACTTGGATGAAGACACAGAGATGACACTTATCAAATTTGTGGATGACATGAAATTGGGAGGAAAGCACATTTATCGAGTGATTGAATCCAGAAAGATCTTGTCAGGTTGGAGGAATGGAAAGATGATGAAATTTCACAGGAAAAAAACTAATATTTTATAATTAGCTCTCTAAAGCAAATTATTCAAATATAGGTTTATGTCATGTCTTATGTCAGATGCAGGTATAATCTAGCTAACTACAGGGAGTAGAATCCCTTGGAAATGGTTTTTTAGGTAGATCTGAGCCCTAGATGATGGGGGGGCACAGAACATCAGGGACAATGTGGATTCTGGAAAGATAACTGGTTATAGGAAAGGATGGTGGGTCCGAGCAGACAACCATTTCAAGTTGAAAACAGAGACAGGGAATCAAGTATATTAAATAACTCTTTCACTCTATGTGAATATATTCTGCAGTGTGGTGAATACTGTCCCGGGGAGGCTGAGGCAGGGGGATCAAGAGTTCAAAGCCAGGCATTCTCCAGGCTCTAGACTCAGACTACATGAGGTTTAAGTTTTGCTACTTACCAGTAATGTACCATAGACAAGTAACTTAACTTCTCTCTGCTTCAATTTCTGCATCTACAGAATATAGAATGAATTTATAGCTATCTCATAGGTTCTTAGAAAGGATCCAGCTCAAATAAACATATAAAGTATTTATTATTTTCACTGTTATTCACGAGATACACAACTTGATTGAGAAGAAAAGTATCAGGCACATTCTTCCTTAGGAAGGAAGGTAGATAAGATCTAAACAAATACTCTGTGCTGGAGAAGTTCAAGGCCTGGAAGCTCAGCTAGAGAGTCACAAGAAGAAAGAAAGGGAGTCAGGATCCAGATCTGCATAACAAGGAGAAACTGAGTTTGGAGACTAAAGTGTAATTTAAGCCATGAAAAGAAATTCAAACCTGGGTGTGGTGAATATTGTCCCTGGGAGGCTGAGGCAGGGGGATCAAAAGTTCAAAGCCAGGCATTAAGCAACTTAGTGAGACCCTGTCTCTAAATAAAATACCCCCCCCAACAAAAAAAAGGGCTGGGAATGTGGCTTTCAGCGGTCAAATGTCCCTGAATTCAATCCCTGGTACTCCCCACACACACACACACACAAACACACAAAAGAAATAGAAAGTTTGAATTATGTTAACTGAGCGCCTCAGTGTTGGGTTGGTAGACTTTAAACTTCCTATATTTAAGATCTGGACTGATTGTAAAGTAAGAGGATATGGAAACTAAAGTAATGGGACTGGAAACTGGGAGGCACCTAACAGATTGAAGAAGTAGAGCTTAATCATAGGGCAGAAAAGAAAGGAAGGAGAGAGAGAAAAAAAATGTGTTTTTCTGATTGCAAATTTTTTACAAGTTAAAAGTGAAGTCCTATACCCTTTTATATTACATTAAATGAAAGTGTTGAATTATAAGCCCATCAGGCAGTATTCATAGTACTATGATAATCACTGCATTACGTTTAAGGGTTGGATATGGCCCAAGCCAGTGAGGATGGTAATCTGATAGCCACTCAAAATGGTGAGAAAAAATAATTGAGCTCATGGTGTCCTCTGAGGGAACAAAGGCCATTTCCACACCTGGACATGAGACTTCTTTCAATATTTGCAGGGCTGTCTTGGAAAAAAGAGTGGCTTGTCCTTGCTCATCGTGCTGCCTAGGACTGACTACAGGGAGGAAGTTCCAGGAAGGAAACTTAAACACTTAAATCCAAAGTCAACACAAAGATGGACAGATCCTTGTTGGGAAAGGGCATACTTCTATGAGTTAGGGAAGGGTGTCTAGGGAGTTTTCTAGCATTGTTCGAAGTGCTGGACTTTTACAATGGTGTGTAAAAATTCCTCCAGACATAGTATTCTATATTTCTATGAAAGCTACTATGAAGCAGTTGAACAAGCCCCAGGATTTTGGCTGTGGTTCTAACAGATCAATGTCATCTTTGAAATGGCTGCACTGGGTGATAGGCCATTCCACTGTCCTTGCAGGAGTCATTCTTGGAAAGCAAGCTGTAGTTTTCTGCCGAGCCAGGAGGTGGAGACAGCCCTGTAATGTACCTGGAGAGCCCTATCAGAGGACTATGTGATGAAGTTGAGCAGGAGCTCTCCGTGTGGATTGGCAGCCATAAAGGAATGTGAGAGCTAATCACCCGCCATCTGTCTTCATTTTGCTAACCCCCTCTATTGGATGCCACAACCAGCTCACTTCGTATATTTATAAACATCCCCAATCAGTCATTTCTCTGCCCGCTGTCACATATTTGTGGCATTAATACTGGCTGCTTTATCACAGATTGGACTTCAATTCAGGCATAACTCTCATATACTGTGGTTCTGAGATCTTTATGGCCATATTACGGTCTATGGCTGAGTTGTGATTACACATCAGTACTGTGAGGCCACAGACGGTGATTTGGCCCACTCCTACCCACCTGCCAGACCTGCCCTCTGAGGGCCGCTATAGATCATGGTACAGACACAGAAAAATGGGATCTGAGAGAATGAGAGGGAACAAAGGCTTAGACACACTGTCACCAGCATTTGGGGCGGGCCAGGGCTGCTCCATAGGGCTGAGATCTCACAAGATGACTCCTTTTGCCTTTTGGCAGAGGTGCTGGACAGATGGAGAGAGTTATGGGGGGGAAAGGAGAGGTGAGAGGGAGATGGCCATGGTGGAACTGACTTTCTGGTCATCCCCATCTCAAGCTGACAGTGGGCTGTAGACTTTCTTTATCCTGTGCCTGAAATACTGATACTGAATGCAATTTAGGATTTCATCTTACTCTAACTTGATTTTTGTCCTATTCATGAGGTTGCTATTCTTAAGTGTTTTGTTGTTGTTGTTGTTGTTGTTGTTGTTGTTTTTCCTTAACCCACTGCATTTGGGTTCTTGTTGCTGCTAAGAATGGACCCTGGGAACTGCAGTCACAAGGGGAAAGGCAGAAATTATCTCACATGGAAATCACAGAGAACATTCAAAGATCAGAAATAAGAATTATACTTGGTCAGGAGGCACACAAAAAATTGGAGTCTGCATAGTAAAATTTTAGAGAATCATGGGGTCCTGGGTCATGCTAGAAAGGAGTGGGATTTGAGATATGTCATATTCAGATTCAAAGAAAATATTATCATCATCCTGTAAATAAACAACTTTTTCAGTCTTCTTGACCAGGCTTGTTTCCACTATTCACAGTGCCACAAAATGAGCTCTCCACCTGGATGGTCAGAACCTACTTGTCTTCCCCCAAGTTTCTGAGACTCTTCTCCGATAGCCACCCAGCACCTCTCACTGTCTTTTCACTTCTTTATCACGTCTTTCCTCCTCTCTTTCCCTCTCCATCCCCAAATGTCAATATCGTTCTTTCCCTCAGTCCCCAAAGAGGCATGACCTCAGGTTGTCACTGAAGGCTGGTTGCTAACAGAGGAGAGCTGCTTCAGGGAACACAGGGAGGTCCAATCAGTGTCAAAAGACAAAATCACAACAGATTAAGTTGAAAGATCCAATTAACTTTTACTTTTTGATTCTAGAATTGGGCCCCTCATTCTCTAAAATATAAAGTGAATATTCCCATGAGTTAAGCAGAGGAAGTTGGCTTTTAGGCAGAAAAGGGCTGAAAAAGCAGAAAGAGAACATAAAGCAGATTGGTTATTTCAACCAAAAAACAGAATGGTTCTTTAAGGGTTAAAGGAGGTAGACATCCCTAGTGTAAGCAAAAATAACCAAAAATGGGAGCGGACCTCTGATCAGCAAGCTGTCTTTATTAAGCAGTGGTGGAATGGCGCATTTTTAAGGGAGAAAATGGAGGCTGGTTGGTTACAAGAGGGGTCCATTTTTATAGGTTTTAATGAGAGTTGATCATAGCAGAATGTTTAGTGTGACTTAATCATTAGAGACTGAGCATGTGCTGGCTGGGCAGTCAGGAAACTAGTTGTGCTGGTTCAAAGCCTAAATCAGGAAAACAGCTGTAAAAGCTCAAAACCTATTGATACTGGGATGAAAGTCTAGAGCCCAGAGCCCATTGTTTGCCTTCCTCTTTTCTCCTCCTGGATCACACTGTACTCCTTTTCTCCCTGGGGGCTGTCATTTCCCTTTTCTTGGGGAATGTTATTTTCCATATCCTGCACCTAATACCCCAGACCTAGGTTCACTAGAATCTCGTGCCTTTTGGAAAATTGGCCCATTTTAAATTTAGTTTCATTTTCTAGCACTTAGTTCAGGTTACTCCATTCTGGTTTGATCTGGTCCTGAAGCCCTAATACAAGCTATTTTGAAGCAATGACCTCTCACAAACTTTTTTCATGTTAGGTATCAGAATCAGAATCACATTTCTGATGCCCAGGACCAAGAGTCTTTCCCAGGGGCCCTCTCTCTTATAGTACCTGATACTTCTGTGATTTCCAGGGCCCCAACTTGCCCCTCACTCTCCTAACCTTTTCTCAAGGGAAACTAATTGGTTTCCTCAACCACCCTTAATTTCCAGAGATGCTGCTCTGCCTTTAAAGAAAACAAGCATTGACATTTTATTTTGTGGAACCTTTCTATCCTGGTGATCTCAAGATCCTCTTTGGGGGGGTTTAGGGTGGAGCTTAGTGGTAGAGCACTGGCTCAGTGTAGATGCGGCCCCAGTTTGATTTTCTAGAAATGGAAAAAAAAAAATGACTCTTTCTGGACTAGACTCTGATCCTTCCCTCTGCCAATCAAGGAGCTTGCTAAACTGGTCTTCATGTACCCTACTCCAGCCCTCTATACTCTCAAAAAAGCCAGCTTCAGAGGGGTGAATTCAGCTCCCCATTCCCTAGAATACATAAAGGGTACACTGTCAAAACTCTACTCTTGGAGGTTTTTCCTTCTAGTGAGATCTGTTCTAAATGAACAACAAGAATAGTCTTGAGAAGAAAAATATGAACTAAAATCAACACTGACTGACACCCATCAGTTAGCGAGAAACATGGCGGAAAAAGTCTAGCTCTTCCTGTTTCTCAGCCGGGCCTCTCCACTCCACCAGGAAAGCTAACTGTATGTAAATGAGCCCTTCAGCTTTTTTTAGTCAGAGCAGTAGCTGCACTTCTAAATTTAAGTAATATACTGCTAAAGTTAGTAGTTAAGCTCTGCTTTGGAGTTAGACTGCCTGCATTGAAATCCATGCTTTCTCACTTAATACTTTTTATTCGTTGTTGTTGTGTTGTATTTTTATTTGTGATGAGTCTCCATTTTCTCCTCTGGAAAAAAAGGGAATAACCTTATTTACCGAAGTTTTGATAGAAACATGTAGGAAAATTCTTGGTATACAGTTAACACTCAATACTTTATGCAATGCTCTTATAGTCACACATTGCTTGGCAACGGGGCTACATTCTGCGAAATGTGTTGTTAGGTGATTTTGTCACTGTGTGAACATCACAGAGTGTAGCCATGCAAACTAAGACATATAAGACATTGCCAGGCAATATAATCTTATGGGACCACCGTCGTGTATTTAGTCCATTGTGGACCATAGTGTCATTATGTGGTACATGATAATTATCATGGTATTGATAATTATCAATATCATATTTTCCATGTTCCCTACTCTTCTGTTAAACAAAAGACAACCTTTTTCAGATAACTCAAGTCTGGGAATAATGCCATTGTAATGTCATTGCATTAGAGCTGGGTATGTGTGTCATGGTCTTCCACTCTTTTACCTACTCAGATTTTATTCTCCTAATTGTGACTTGATTTAACTGAGACTTTAAGGAAATCTAATTGAAAGGATTTCTTAAATACAGTGGTTCCAAACACTTCAGGATTGGCTAATATAAATGTTCCTCTTTTCTTGTGTGGGTACTAGTCTCCCTTGCACCCTTAGATTATCCAAATGCATCACTAATCTTTTTCCACAGTATTTGGGGAGCTGATTTGGAAGCTGGTTTCTGAGTCCTCAGTTCCAACAGAATAGATTATGTTCTGTGGTTTTCCAGTTGGGTCAGATCACTGTACTAAATACTGACTGTCCAATTTGCCCCGGTGAGCAAAGAAGATAGCCTTTCTGTGCCCTGAATTTAACTCATTTCAGAGAAATTTGAGGATTCATAGCAATGATACTTCCCCACCTAATCTCCCCCAACATATTATACACATTTTCCATTATCTACTTCCTAGTTATGTGTGGCAAGTAGATATTAAAATATTAAATCTAAGATATGTTTTTTTCATAAAATATTAATGGAAAATGTCTGTGTTAACACTGTTTTAACATGAAATAATAAACAAACTGCAGTAATTGGGTATTTTTCTTCTGAAAGTCTTGTGTCTCCAGAAAAATCTCCCTGGCAAATGTACAGTTCAGGAATAATCGCTCCTTACCTTCAGACACTGTGCTTTTCCATGTTCAAAGAGCATTCTTTAAACATTAATTAGTTACCCCACTAAATATCCTAGGAAGTATGGATTAATATCTTCTAAACACAGATGGAGACTCAAAGAGAGAGGGAAGCAGCGTCCTGCCTCACATCACCCAACAGTTCTGAGGCAGGAGTTTCTATTAAACCCTGGCACATGGACCAGAAATTAGTCACAACGTATGGGTTAGCCTAAATTTTATGTGAGCTACTTGCTGCTCATGTGTATTTCCCCCTTTCTTTGAGGTACCAGGAATCTACTGGAACACTCCCAGTGTATAGTGTTTTGATTTTTGAAAACTCCATAAATGAGTCCCTGATAAGTGCTTTCATTTCCAACTTTGAATTCCAGCTAGGAGATGTTAGAATGGGGATCTCCCTCCAGCCCAGGAGCATGAGTCTGGTTTTTAAGGGCCCATTTTAGCCACAAGTGATGTGTTTTTGTTGTTGTTGTTGTTTGTTTTGTAAATGCTTAAAAGTAGAAAGAAGAGAGCTGCTGTAGCAGAACACAAAACATCTTGCTGTGATTAGAATGTGACAGTCCCCTTATTCTCAGAGGCTACATTCCAAGACCCTGAGTAGATGCCTACAACCACGGTTAGTACTAAACCCTACATACAGTGGTTTTTCCTGTACATATATATGTGTTAAAGTTGAATTTACACATTAGGTTCAGCCAGATTAATTAATGCAATGAAGGGTGTATGAATGTGATCTCTCTCTCTCTCCCTCTCTCTTTCTCTCTCAGAATATCTTATTTTGTTGTACCCGTCCTTCTTGTGACTGTGTGAGTTAATTTATGGTTGACCACGGGGTAACTGAAACCTCAGAGAGCAAAAACATGGTTCAGCAGAGATTATTGTACACTAGGACTAGCAAAAGTGAAACCCCAAAAGTTAACTGGCTACAAATCTTTTTTGCTGACAGTGCCTGAGTCCCCAGTGTACGTCTCTAGGTCCCTACCCTGTGCTTTCCTTGAGTACTTATGATGTGCCCATCTCATAAAACCACTTGTAACCATTCCCCATAATTGCAGCATGAAAAGTGAACTGATCAGCATCCAACATTTATGGTCGGCTACTAACCCAGCCAGCATTTTCTAATAATACTCTGCCTTTATATGCCATGATTGTAGAGCAATTTACGAAGATTAATTAGAAGCGCCTCAGAACTCTCCTCTTTGGTGGGGGCAGGAGTGGAGACCATGAGAGGGGAAGTAAATTAGCTCTCCCTGGGGGTGGAAAGTGAGGATTCTCAGTGAGGACTGGTCTGATTCAAGAGAATAAAACTCAGTGTCCCATTAGTAGTAAACAGAGAAACAATCTGTCATTGGATGTTCCAAAAATGATTCCACTATGAGAAAATAAAAAAGCTGTGTGTGTTTGTTCTTTATTTAAAAAATGATGTAAATACCCAGATTGGTTAATACCCCTGGGGTCCTGGCAAAATGCCGAAGATATCTATAATTTTGAGGGATTACAGTATAAGGCACTCAAAATGAGCCACTGCAGGTTTTGTTCTTACCTGCCCCAGAGCCTGGAATTCCCAGTTCCCTGAGAGGCCAGGGGTTTGCTGGCATCAATATGACCCCTGAAGCTGGGCGTGGTGGCTCACGCTTGTAATCCCAGCACTTTGGGAGGCTGAGACAGGAGAATCGCAAGTTCAAAGCCAGCCTCAGCAATGGCGAGGCGCTAAGCAACTCAGTGAAACCCTGTCTCTACATAAAACACAAAATAGGGCTGGGGATGTGGCTCAGTGGTTGAGTGCCCCTGAGTTCAATCCCTGGTACCAAAAAAAAAAAAAAAAAAAATATGACCCCTGAATGTCTGATACTGTGGAGACTATCCTCTCTGGGGTCCCCTCCAGCTCTGCAGTGGGCTGGTGCTGAGAGGATCCGCTTACCAAAGAATAGGAAATGATGGCAGAGAAAGGACTCCATCAGGCCATTGAGGAAGTGCAGCTGCTGGGAGCTGAAGGGGCGGGGCCAGGAAAGCTGCAGTGACGTTCTGTTTTGTTCTTGCAACCAAGGCACAAATTAAGGCAAAATTAGAGACTTTCTTGGGTGGATGGGAGGAGGAGGAAGACTGGGAAGCAGAGCTTTTAAGGACAGCAATTTGAGAACATCTGAGACAAATCTGTGGCTGATTCTTTTTTTTTATGGATTAGTTAGTGACTTTCTTTTTGGATTCCGAGGGGGTTCCCTTCCCCCCTTCCTTTCCTTTTTTTGCACCATGCACATGTAAATGTGATTGAGAATTCTTTCGTCAGATCTGCTGCCTTGGCAGCCTTCCTGCCAGCTGGACTGGCTGGGGGAACCACTCTGAAGACTTGATTGCCATTGACAAGTTCTCTGAGCTCTGTGGGAAGAAGTTTGTCTCTAGAGACACTCCCCAGACCCTTGTTTGGGGTTTAAAGCCCTCTAGAGAGGAGTGAAGATGGGACCTCAGAGGGAGCCCAAGCCACCACCACCATCTTGCTTGGCTCTACACAGCAATGAAGTTGCTCATGCAAAAACAGCTACTCATCAGTGCAGAATCATTAATGCCCAAAACCTGGGCAGATCTGGAAGGGCCCTGAATCCACATCCTTTTTCTCTGTCTCCAACTAGGATGGGCCATCAAATCACCAAGATAGAAGTATAAAATTCTTGCCCACTCAAGATGATCCTAGTGGGCAGCTAATCTTGTCTTTTGCTACTATTTCAGCTCATTCTGTTTTTCGTCTTCTCTTTTTGCCAACCTTGGCTTCAGGCCCTATATTTTGTTCATATTTTTTTCTTACTTTCTTTCCCTTCTTTTTCCTTGCTAGACAAATTCTCACCAATTTGCCAGAATATAACCAAAGTTTCTATTCTCTACAAGTTGTCTCTGATCACAAACAAGGATCAAACTGTTGAGCATAGAACCTGGCCTGTGATAACTTATCTCTAAAGGTCAGTGATATTAGATGCTGTCATAGGGAATCTCGTGTGTGTGTGTGTGTGTGTGTGTGTGTGTGTGTGAAAGAGAGAGAGAGAGAGTTTAGTGCTTTTAGACGATTATTTTAGGTCTTTCTTCTATGTCTCATGTTTACTTTTGTCTAGGTGGCTGGCAGGAAGCCGCTAAGACAGCCCTCGACACCCTTGTCTTCTCCCCTTTAGTAGGGCCTGGTTTATTGCCTCAATTCTAACAAGTAGAATATAACAGAAGTAGCAGATATCATTGCTAAAACTTAGATATACAAGGACCATGGCTTTCTTCTTGGGAAAGTTCTCACTCTCTTTTGGATTGCTCACCCTGGGGGAGGCCAGCTGTCAGGTTGTGAGGTACTCCTGAGGAGAGGTCCAGCTGGCAAGGGACCAGCACCTGCCAACAGTCATGTGAGTGGGCTTGAAGCAGTTATCTCCCTTCCATTTGAGCCCTTAGATGAGACCAAAGCCCTGATCAACAGCTTCACTCTAGCCTCATGAGAAACATTGAACCAGGTACCCAGATCAGCTATACCCAGATTCTTGACCTCAGAAACTGAGATAATGACTGCTGACTTAGCTGCTTTGGTACACAGTGACAGATAACTAACATAGTGGGTTACGAGACCATCGTGGCACTCCTCCCTCTGCATAAGCTATTTTAAAGAAAAAGACTGAAAGTTCTCAAAAAGAAAATATTCAACAGCTATCTAGAAGTTAAAAAAAAACTCTTTAAAAACATATTTTAACCCTTATGAAGAAGGAATCTATGTCACTGATATCTCATACTGATTATATCTACACCTAGAATCTATGTCACTGATATCTCATACTGATTATATCTACACCTTTTAAGTTATTCAAAGAGGTACCAAATTTGAAGTGGATTAAAAAATAAGTGTTCAATTATAAGACCATGGAGCAAGCAAAAGTACTTAGAAAAGAGAAGGACAGACAGAGCTAACTGTGCTCAAGCATTATTCCACACAGCTTCCATTGGGTCATCTCATTTCACTCTCACATCTATCCTCTGCAATAGATTCTATTATCATCTCCATTTTACAGATGAGACTGTTAAGACACAGATAGTTTAAATATATTTTCCAATGTTATGTAGCTAATAAAAGTCTTACTTCAAAGTCCATGCTCTTGGGCAAGAATTATTCTGCTTTACCATCTCAGACAGATTCAAGTTATTAAACACAATCAGATCTTAGGACTCATAAATATTGATGGATTGAAAAATTGATGAATTATCTAGCTGTGGAATGAATTCAATACTATATTGCACATTTTAAAATTCTATCCCATGTATGTAAACCTTATTTCACCAGTCCTAATACAGACTTACGTGAGTGGAATTGTATCTTAAATGCTCCATAGCACCCAGTACAGGAATTTGCTCTTTCACAACTGTGAATCAGAAATAATGGGAGAAAGCAACTCCCACAGGCCAGCATAGAGAGAAACACAGCCGTTCACAGCAGTGACAGAGGGGACTAGACATCTAAGCAGGTTAGGTCTTGGTGGAATACAAAGTAAGACACAGAAAAAGCAAATCACCATCTTTAGTAAGAGGTTGATGACAAGAGTGTCCCATAATTGAGGATCAAGCAAGGACAGGTCACAGAAAGGCAACTAACAATAGATTATATGTGGAATGCTTGCTACATGTACCTTTGATCCTTATATCACCACAAGAGATGGTTACCAAAATTATCCCCATTTCACAGACAGGAAAACAAAGCCAGAGATTGCTGTTTAGTTCAACCTACAATTAATCCACCAAAGGGTCAGGATGCAATAGATCTGCTTAAATCTCACTCATGTGATTGCTGGAAGATGTTGGCCCCATGCCAGGTGGGCATCTCTGAAGGGCTGCTTCACAACATGGTAGCTAGTCTCCCCCAGGGTGAGCAATCCAAGGGAGAATGAGGGAGCTTACCCAAGAAGAAAGCTTACCCAAGAAGATATACAATTCTTTGTATATCTTCATCATGGAAGTGCTTTCCCAGCACTTTCAAGATGGCCTGATCCAAAATCCTTCCTCTTGACTACTGCACTGAACTTTCTTAGCAATATAGTCTGAGACAGTGATACTAATCAGCAAAGGCCATGAAGCAAGTTTGAACATAGGGATAAGGAAATTTATATTTTTGTATTTTAAAATAAATGTTGGATCTGGGTAGGACAGAGGTACAAAACCCAACTCTAGCCAGAGTTATTTGACATCTTGGCAAAGTGATCTCACCCAGAAGTAGAACAGATAATCAAAAGAAATAAGAAAGGTCAGTAATAAATATTCAGTTCTGGTAGAATTTTACCATGCATCAAATATTTAACACTTCTTATGTATCTATTATGGGTAAGGGCTTTGGGCATGATACTATGGGCATGATACTATGATACATAAAGAAATATAAGACAAGCTCCCCATTCTCTTTAAGAAGACAAGGCACAAGTATTTAGCTCAGGGCAGTGTACTAACTGTTAAATGGCTAAAGATACTAACTGCTGGACAATTCCAAGAGAGCTTACTGTGAGCTGATATGCTATAATATAGGTTTTAGAGACTGGAGTGGAATGATCCTTTTCATTCCAGGGGTTCAACACCAGTGTGGACAGTATAGTGAGACCCCATCTGAAGATATATGTGTGTGTGTGTGTGTGTGTGTATAGATATGCATACACACAGATATTCCATATTATATCACTTCACACTTCATGGGAGTTTGAGCAGGCATTTCTTTTCTCTGTGGCATACATTCTTTATTACCAAGTGATGAGCTTGGAGAAGATTACCTTGAAGTCCCTTCCAGCACTAGTGTTCTGGATTGCTCACACCACTGCTCCTTCAATTACTGTAGTCATCAAAAGCAGCCCACACATTCACTTCTACCCTGCAACTGCAGTGCAGAGCTTTTAACACCAGCTTCTGGAGAGCCCCATCCTCTTCTTCCTTGCACAAGATGATGAAGCCAGAATTGTTTTTCCTCTCCATGTTAATCCCAAATCCTTATTGGTAGTTTGTGTTTGGTAACTTCCATGGACTAGGTTTAAATTCGACATACCAACTCTTCCTCATTACCTTTGTTGAACAAGTTTTTCACACAAACACACACACACACACACAGAGCCAGGTGAATGCATTGACATCCAGACCTGGCCTCACTGCTAGGAGACAAAAGCCAAGTTTACAGGGAACTTATTATCTCCCACCTAGTCCTCCTTAGTTTTAGGTACAAGTCTTGCCATGATAAACAAAGTGACAATGCCCTGAACATAGGGAAGAATGGTGCTCCCAACTAAAACCCAACATACAAGCAGGAGATACACTCTCCCACAGACACATGCCAGGATCCTAATAAATGCAGATATAACTAAGGAACAAGACTGTTCTCCAGCCAATTCTTAAAAAGTTACTTTCAAATTGACCAGTGATTACACAGCATTCTAGACTCTTTTGCTCATCCCCTCCCACCATGCCTTGAACTGATTCCATTGGCAGGGCACATTCTCATGAAGTGGGAAGGAATAGAGAACTTCTGTCCTGACCCCATTGGCTGTCATCTGTGTCCTTTCTGTTTTCAGAACCAGGACTGTCAAATAGCAGTGATAACTCCAAATGGTTATGTCAAAAACAAATCCCTAGGCCTGAGGGGAAGTAGGTGAAAGCAGAGTTACTGAAGTGATCAGAAATGGAGTTTCCTGAGAGTTGAGTGTTCATTAGACCTACAAATAGCAAACAGGTTGATGTTAGAGGAGGGGGACCAAGTGTCATGTTGGAAGGCCAAGGGTGAGGCTACAAACTTGAAAAACAAGCAAGAGCCTCAGATTTTAAGAACAGGACCAGAAAACTGCAAAGTGGATCTTAAGGATAGGGCTAAGGGACAATAAATGCCCTGGAATCTGGTCTCTGCCATCTGAGAATGCCAAGCCAGGTATCCCCTACACAGCATGAGGATATTTTGATGGCTTCTTAATGCTTCAATGTCATGCCACTAGCATTATTTATTGTTATTATGATAGTAATTTTTTCTTTCTTCTCATGCTTACACAGGGGTAGGCCCTGTGTAAGGGCTTTAAAATATTATCCAATGGATTGGTACAAGGATGACATTGACATGAAGACTCTTCCCATTTTAAAAATGAGGAAATCAGCTTAAGAGATTTGTACAAGGTATACTGTAAAAATGGCAGATTCGATCCCATATCCAATGTTCCTGACCACTGATTTTTGCTGTATGCACATACCTCCAAGGGACAGAAGACAAACTGACTTCCAAGCACCATTTGAATTGTGCTCGTTGCCCTGTGGTGAGGCAAAGTCACAAGCAGGGCTGTGCCCCATTTAGTGAGCACTTGAACCTCCTGGGCAAAGGTAACTCCAGGTAACTCCAGGTGATAACAACATGGAGCAGATTGATGGGCCAAAACCATCCTTGGCATAATTTCAGTGTGTCAACTCTGGGAGAGTCAGCTTTGTTGATTCAGCCAGAGCGTTAATTTGTTATGGAAACTTCTTGCTAGCTCAACTACATCCCCAGCTTTTTACCTCCTCCAGACCCAACTGGGCTGCTCTCCATTGCCATCTAATCATCATTCATTCATCTCAGAACCAGCAGCCTCTGCTGGATCCTGAAAGGTCCCTGAGGAAGGGGGAACTTCCTTGGGTTGGGTGAATCAATAACAGATGATTTCCTGTTGGCACAAGCTGTGCTGGGAGCCTCGCTGGGGAGACATGAAGTCTCCCATCATCTTGCTTGGCCTGGCCACTATAGACAAGCTGTGGCACTGAACTGGGACATACGGGGTTAGAGGGACATCTCCTGTCATTCCACAGAGTATAAGATCCAGGCTAGCAGTCCATCTGGCAGCCTTACATGGCGATACATGGAAATCATGTCCCAGAATACTGTCTGGGGACAAGCTGAGACAGATAGTTCTCAGTTTCAATGAATTGGGGCTGGGGATTTGCTCCCCAGAAAGCCCACTGATAAGAAAATCCCAATCCTGTTGACTTTAGTGTGTCTCTTAACCAGGTGACAGGTGCCTTCTGTCACAGGGAAGAACCATAGACATGTGGATGGCTCAGCCCAAAGCACCATAGCCAATGTGGGAAATGCTGCGGATACAAATGTGCCTGGCTGGCCATGGGGCACCAGGCTGGGTTGGGGGGAGACATTCTATTTACAGTTGAAATATGCTTGTATGTCTCTAACCTAAATTCCACATGCTGCAAGTTAAACCTAATTTCCTTCTATTGGAGAAGCAGCTATCGTGTTCTGCTCTTGGTAAAAAACAACAACAACAAAAAAAGACACACACATTTATTGGAAGACCAGCATTAGAACAACCCATAGTCTTTGTTGCTATAGGTATGACACTTCTTCATTTTCTCTATTTGCACAAATAGAAATTTTGCTTAAGGTCTGTTAACCATGCTTTTCATGACAGGTTCTTGTCTTGGTCAAGTTGATAAGAAAGAAACTATATTTTATAGAACATCTATGCTCTCATCCCATTTTACCCTATTTAAGTGAATATCGGACAAAGGGACAGAGGAGGACAGAATTAAAGGTACTCTCATGAAATACATAATAGAGCAGGCTGTAAGTGCTGACTCCAGACCCAGATTCAATCATTACCATTCTTAGTTGAAAAACCCTGAGCATGTTACTCTTTGAGACACAATCTCCTCCTCTGTAAAATGATGTTACATTGTCTACTTCCTAAAGAGCAGTGGCTATATCCTTTCAATCGAAGATTCACATTGCCTATAGTCTGGAACTAAAGATTACAGATGCTCCATAATAACTTGATTGGTAAACAAGTCAATGTGTAACTGGTTATGGTGCAGGTCATTGAAAGCTTAGCCGCCCCCACACCAAAAAAAAAAAAAAAAACTGGTATCTTTTGTTCTGCAGTGGTATTGGGAGTTATGCAAACTGGGTCTAAAATCTCTCCTATTCACCCTAATGACGCATACACACACACACACACACAAACACACACACACATGATGCAAGCACAGACATCTTTGTTCAAAGTTGACCTGTGGTTGCTCACCCTCCTTCCTCCTACCACCATTTGCCCCTTGCCCTTCCTGGTCTCCTTGCCAGTCCTTGTTTGCTGCACTTTCCATGGGGCAGCCCCCAGGTCCCTTCTGTCTCTCTCCTGTCTCCCTACCATCTTAGACTAGAAGCAGATGTGCAATAGCCTACCGTCCTCTCAGATGGTGCACTATCCCTGTCAATCTCCGGCTCTGTCTGGCAGCTGGAATTGCAATTCTCCTTGTTTACAATGCATTGTAATTGCAGACACAGGCTATGCTGTCACTTGTAATTTTATCTTGTCCTGTTCTTCCAGCTTACTCCCTTGCCTAAGTGTCAAGCTGTTGCCCTTGTGAGAGGCACTATTGGGAGGAAATGGGCTCCAACATTTGGCAAAAAGCAAACTATTATGTATGTCTCATTCTCTCCCTCTCCACTCCAGAGATGAATAAAGCAAGAGCAGATCTGCCCCTCATGCAGCCCCCCATACCTCCTCTTCCTCATGGTCACCAGTTCCTTGGCTCTCCCGCTTCATTTTGGACTTTTGCTTCAGTAAATCTGGAGATGAGAAGGTGATTATCTTCTCTACTAACCTATTGTCTTCCAACAAGAGTCCATTTCCTTGTCAGAGCCGTGTATGCCTGGAATCTCCTGGAGACAGGCAGCTGGCTGTAGATCTCAAAGCATCACTCATGACAGGGAACTAAGTCTCACCAGTACCCATGGACTTGAGATGTCTCCACCTGTGGATCATAAACAGGCCAGGCAAAGAACCTCTTCACCTCATGCTGGGCACTGTTTCAAGCAGTGAACATACTACCTTACTGAATCTCCACCATATCCTGGCAAAAAAGTATTATTTCACAGATGAGAAAATTGTACCCAAATGCTTAATTGAAATACACTCAGCAAATAGATATGGCCCCAATGAGCAGCATGTTTCTCTGTATTTCTGGGCGTGTTTGATCTCTGCAGGTTGCATACTATTTTACAATGTCCTGTGTAAAGGACATTGTGTGTCTGCTGCTAGACTCTAGGAGTCCTGAGGGCAGGGCCTTTTTCTTTAATCCATCCCCTCAGCATCCAGCACACTGCCCAATTCCTAATGAGCCTCTTACATCTATTCATTAAGTTAAATGTATCCTAGCTGTGCCCAGTGGTGCATGCCTATAATCCCAGTGACTCAGGAGGCTGAGGCAGGAGGATTGTAAGTTCAAGGTCAGCCTCAGCAACATAGTGGGACCCTGTCTCAAATACAAAATAAAAAGAGCTGAGGATGTGGCAGAGTGCCTTTTGTTGGGTTCAATCCCCAGCACTCCTCACCCAACCCCCCCAAAAAGCATCCAGAGTATCTACATTTGTTTGCTTAGATTATGTCTGGCAATTGCTAAGTTTTCTATACAAGCCTGATATATTTTATTGTATACTCTTTTTTTCTCATGAGCATGGAAGATTCTTTGCTCTAGATTGGTAAGGTCAGTTACTCTAGACAAAGTAAGAAGGAAGGAGAATTCAGAGTATATACCTCCTGGCAATCAGATTCAAGGAAAAATAACACACACTAATAGTTCAATTTATTTGTTGTTTATAATAATTTGGCTCTGGGAAAGATTGTGAAAAGAATGAGAAAATTTCTTCTCCATCCTGAAATTTTTATAAAACCTATGTAGAGCTTGCCCCATAGCAAGCAAGAACTGAGGATGTTGTGTTAGTTTGTTAGTTATATATATTAGGATAGATTTGTTTGTTTAGCTCCTTTCCCCCCAAATCTTATGTTATACTCTCAGGTCACATTATAACAAACATTAAGTTTACCGATTTAAGAAAGATTGGTGCAATCCTCCTTGAGAGGAAAACATTAAAATATCTTTCAGGGAAGTCAAGCGATGGGGTGAGCTCTGGCTTGTTGACCTGCATCAAGACCTAGAAAAGTTGGCAGGAAGAAAGGGAGAGAGGATCATTACACACCCTAACATTACTGCAATCATTTCTCCCTTCTTCCTGCATCTGAACTTCTCTTCCTGCTCAACCACTCACTCTCTGTGTGTCTTTGAATTGCTTATTCAACATCTCTGTGCCTCCTTTCCCTTTATTTGTAAGATGGAACTAATCATGCTTCTGTCTTACGTTTAGACTTACATCACAAAAGTATGCAGAATGTTCCGCACAATGTCCGGTACAGAGCAAGCTTTCAACTGAAGAGAGATCCTAGTACCATTGCTTTTTTGCAAATTTGGGAATAAGGGAAGTGAACTGAAGGAGGATGGGGACTGCAGATGAGTCTCAACTTGAGGCTTGCGGCTATTGAGGCTCACACAGACACAGCCACCACCCAGGCGCGGCCCACCAGCTAATCATTTGCTGGCATCCATCCCCTCCCTCCACATGGAGATGCGCCTCCACCAGCTGAAGGCAGTGAGGCGCTTTGATGAGATCCAATTAGGAATCCAGATTCTACATTCAAGAGGGCCGAGCAGTTCATACAGAGGGAAAAACAGACCCTGAAATTTGTCTAAGTGCTCCACTCAGGCATCCTCACAAACTAAATAGTTGAGAAAGATGTGTCATTCAGCAGGACTGACCCCAGGGGGTATTTGCCTCTTCTCAGCTGGGATGCTATTATTATTTTGTGAATGACATCTCTCCATCTCAAGCAAGTGTGTTCCCCCCTCACTCTAAAACACAAAAAATACGTGATATTTAGAAAACTGATGACAGCGAGAGGCTTGGCTGAGATGAAAGAAAAGATGTTGATGGTCCCTGTGATGGCCTGAGGAGCTCCTGGAACAGGCTGTACACAGAGGGAGGTTTCAGAGTGTGCGGGAAGACCCCTCAAGCCTGTCTGCCTCCTGTTTGCAACCAGTAAGGGCTTCGTCTGAAAGGAAGGATTTGGGGGAAAGCCAGAGCACCTTGGAGAGACCTCAAAAGCAAAGTCTAAATACATCAGAGCAGAACCAGAGACAGAAAGACAAAGATAGTATTTCACCTGCTCTGAACAAAAACAGTGGGGAAAAGGCCAGGGTCCTGTATATCCCAGAGAATAAAAGTCAATAAGACACGAAGTACGGGAGCCCACACCTGATTTATTGCCATGTCCCTTCCACAGGCTAGGTCCCCTTGCACAATTCTTCACACAGCAGGTGAAAGAAATTTCTGTATCCTCATCAACGCCTGTGTCTCAGGGATGCTTTTTCCCCTGAGCCTCAGTTTCCTGATTTGTAACATGAGAATGATAATTATTTTGTGATTCGTTCTACTTTGTGATGTTTACTAGGAAGACTTTCTATCAAACTCAAAGATGTTCTTCACCTGACTCACCCTTCCCCTCCATGACAGGAAGCCTTGACCTCTATGTCTTCAAGTATATTCTGTCACAGCTAATGTTTGCCTTCCTTTTGCAGAGAAATTCAAGATTATTATTTAAGTGAGAGTCCAGGGCTTAGTAAACATTTTCTACAAAGAGCCAAGAAGTGAATATTTTAGGCATTGAGAACATAGATCCTCTCTGCAAATGCTCGACTCTGTATGGTGGTAACATAGGTAAATGAATCCTAATGACTGTGTTCCAGCAGGACTTCAGGACAAACAGGTGGGATTCGAATCTGACCCAAGGCATGTGATCTGCTGATCCCTGACACATTCCCCATGGGTTTTCTTCCCCTGTCACCTCCTCATATCCTCTCCTCCACAACTTCCCTCTATGCTATGCTCACCAGGGAGGAGGAAAGTCATCCATTTGGGATTTTGGCAAGTCTATGGGAACAGGAAGGATGTTGACGATACCATGGGAGAGCTAGCCCCTTCCCCACACTCCAAAGGTCTTCTACCTGCCTCCCTGGAGTGTAGTCCTCTTGCTCCATCAGAGTTTCTCTGGGGACTGCAGCTTTGACTTACCTTCCCAACTAATTAAGACTCAGTTTGGGCCTTTGGGAATTTTAGAAGCCCCTTTAAAACCACATGGGATGTTTCAGCTCTCTATAGTCCTCTCTTTCCCGCTCCCTTTCTTCTATCTACTCTCCTCTGAGTCTTTCCCTTTCACCTGTTGCCTTCGTGCCTCACTCACTTCCCTTTCTCCTTCCCTCTCCTTCCTCCCTGTTTCCTTGTCCTCATCTTTCCTCTCTCTCTTCTCTCCCTCCATGCTCCCCCACCCCCATTTTCTGCCTTGCCTCTACTTGGTGGTGAAGCATCCTCAGAGATTAGACTCTGCAGATACTAGCTAGGGAACAAAATTCCTGCCTCCTGGCTATTTCATTCTGGGATCTTCTTCTGATGTCCCATTCAGGCACATCAAGTCCTAACATCCAGGATTTATTTTCCCTGTTTCTGTGCACTTGCGCTTCACCCTGGCCCTTGGGTGAATGTGATGGCCTAGCTCCACATCTTTCTGCTCAGTGGTCTCCACAGCAGTGATCCTACTTCTCATGTGTCCCAGACTGGATTGGGGTGAAACAAGTAAGGAAATAGGGAAAATATGCAGAAAATATGTGGGGACCATGTGATAAACATCAATCTCCTGCCAAAAGCAGCCGCATGATTATTGTTGACTTTATTATTAGATATAGAGATAGTTCACTGGAAAGAATTCAAAGGGTCCATTTGCCCATGGAAAAAGTTCCATAGTCCATCAGAAAATCCCAAATAAAGAGAAGCCACAAAACACTAATGCAATCACCCCGGTGGTCCAGGCCCCTGAAATGAAAACCACATATTTCCAACACTTAGGTTGTGAAAGTTTTGGCTCTATTCCTCCTCTGACAGAGAATGGTGCAGGGTCTGCCGGGGACTTTCCAGGCTGTAAGGAGAGGATTCAGGATAGCGAAAACCAAGCATATGAGGACAATATCTCACCACATTATTGAAGGCAGGAGAATTATTATAACAATGTCTTGCAGAGGATTCCTCAAGGGCATATTAAAAGTGGGTCAGATTTTCAGAGTTCTGGAAACTTATCCAGAACTGCCTTCTCTCCTAGTTGTAAGACCAGATGGTAACACTTTGGTACATCCTCATTCCCCAGAGTGGAAAGGTTTTGAAAGTATAGAACATATTAACAACAGCATTGACATATTCCCATCACTTGTTTCTCTTTCTACACTATTCTAGTTCTATAGATTATGTCAGGCAGGATTAAATTTGGTTTAACAAAATAGAAATCATAGCTTGTGTGTTGCAAAATAGAAATTAGAGCTTGTATAGATGTAATACAGGTCAGTGTGTGTGTGTGTGTGTGTACCTGCACAGCCCTCTTCTGCATTATCTGCTCAGGGACCCAGACATGGAGATCCACCATCTTGTATCTGTAACATCTGGAACATGCCTCTGCCATCCCACTGTGGCAGAAGACAGAACTGCTGCAGTCTTCTAATTTTAAATGCATCAGCCCATGGGTGTTCCAGGCCACTTCAACACTCAGTGCCTTGAATAGAACTCATCATGTGCTCCTGCTTAACTTCAAGAGGAAGGGGAAATGCGTGGAAGTACATGGCTATTCAATGAGCAGTAAATATTTCTGTCACATACAACTACCTCATCTTTGACGCCTTACTAACAGCTGCTTATAATAAGAGCATTTGGTTGGCCATATTCACATACCATTCATTCATTTAAAGTAATGATGGAACACCAATGTTGTGCTACTTCTATTTCTAGTCATAGGGTTTAGATGGTGAGCAGGAGAGAACCTGTCCCTCTCTCATATGGCCCCCAACAGTGAAATAACGCAGTGTGACAACGTGGACATAGTTACATACACAACACCTAGAAAGTATAGGAAGAATTAATGTGCTTGGGAACTTCAGGGAAGCCTTCCCAGAGAGCACAAGGCTACAGTTGAGACATGAAGAATGATTTGAGATTATCCAGGCAAAGAAAATATTGTGTGTGGACGGGGGGAATGAGAAAAGTCAGATCTATAACTGCAGCAGAAAAAGGAAACCAGGAATTCTGCTTTCCTGGTCAGAGTTACACCCCTAAGTGCTGCCCTTCTGGAATAGAGGCAGTTAAAGGGTAGAGAATATGGCCTCATTGCTGTAAACAGAGACTCCCTGAGGATGATTATCTTCCTTGCCTTCTCCCAAAGAGTACATGCTACCTCTCTGAGCCAGCGCACTTCTGGAGGCCAAAGTTGAGCCACGTGGAAGAACCTACTCAATCAGAATCACTTATAAATAGGAAATTATTAATAACCCAGGATGTAGCTATCCATGTTTGGACCCTCCTCCAAGCAGCCTTCTCTAGGGGATTGGGGTGAGGTTTGTAGGGAGACACCTTGCTGTTTAATAAATAATAGAAGAGATTCATAAAGTGTCTGGGAAGCACATTCCTCATGCAGAAATGTTACGGAATAACACAGGATGAATAATAGAAAAGGTTATTGAAAAATTCATAATTTCCAAGTGCCAGTGAAGGGCAGCTCCTGTATAGTCTATTTGCCTGTAGAAAAGTGATTAAAATATATATTATTGTCCTGTCTATAGAAAAATGTATTATTAAGTGGATACTAGCATGACATTTGAAAAATCCATTTCATTCCATTTAGCAGCAACGGGGTTTTGGCTGCGGCTTTGTGTAGCAGGTTTCACAAGCATTTTAATAAGCCATTTAAAAAACAAAAAGGGATTTTAATTATGGACCCCTGCCTCCCAGCCATACTATTGCTTTGCATTCACAGTTCTTCTGCCAAGGAAATTTTAAAACATATAATAGCGAATGTAAATATCCTGCCTACATTTATTATGTCAATTGCCAAGAAAGCAACCTGACCATTGACCAGTACTTATGGGTTGAAAGAAGAGAGGGTGGGAAATGGATTTGCTGGTCCAGACACAACAAGAAACAAATCCTCAGTGTAAAAGGCACACAACCCTTGCCAAGCTCAAAGTGTGAACACTTTTCTAAATAGACATTCACAATTTTTTCCCCTGTGGAACCAGGAGTTAGTTTGAGGTATAATTATAAACAGTTCATATTTTTGAATAATGAATTGAGTCAGGATCAAAGATCATCTGATTTATCCATCTGTTACTTGGCAAAATGAATCTCCTCAGCTTGAAGATCAGGCGCCCAGTAAAATTCAGAACTGGGTTCTGAACAGAGTGAGGTTTGAAAGCTGTCAGGCTTGGGATGGAGTACCTCTCTGGTACTGTTTAGTGTTAAGATGCTCCTGTAAGTGAGAGAGGATGTCAGGGAACACAATAGGGTATGAGATGAATGGGCCACACCTTGGGTTCAGGTCAAGTTCAGAGCCAGCTTGGATAGATCTTGGGACCCAATGGCCTTTGGTAAGCATTGGGTGCATTGTGGAAACATGAGGTCATCCTTCCAGTTGCTGTAGGGGTTTGGCAGGAGCAGCAGGGTGTCGCGGATAGCACCTTCAGAGTTGAACCCTATGAACAAACCAACTAACTGAGAAAGTTCAACAGCATCTCCTAACCTCTCTGAGTCTCCATTTTAATGACAAAAAAGCAGAACAATTTCCATCACACAATTTTCAAAAATTTTATTTAATCATCTTTTAAATAACCAAATAACTGTTTCAATGAAATCTCATTTGTAGAGTAGATAAAAGTATTTCTCTCGTTGAAGAAGGATTCTCGGACCAGTTTGCTTCTCACTTCAGGTCCACTTCCCTTCTCTTTCTCAAGGTCAACCTAGGAAGCCTGAGCTTGGATTCCTTGTGGATTCCTGATGTGCAGGTTGAAAAACAATGGTTTTGGTGCTATGGGAGGTATCTTCTATATGTTATATGTTTCTGAAATTAAAATGTGGCTTGTGTCTGACAAGCTGTAATGCAAAGATGACTCTTCTGCCTTCATTTTTACTCCTACTTATTTAGAGAAATCATGCATTTAGATTTTTACTCAACAAATATTTGTTGAGAATTGAGCATGCACTGGATTTAGGATGCAGGGCCAAGTACTGCTTGAATACAGGATGTGGGCAAGATGTAGTCCTTGCTCTAATGGATCTAAACAACTTGCTATATAGTTCAAAACATAGGAAAACACATTGGTAGAACAAAGACTTTTCATTGACTATTAAAAAGAAACTAACTCAACTTCTCTATATTAAATTTTTAGGTCTCTTGATTAATTAAAAATACCTCTTGCCATGCATGGTGGTGCATACCTGTAATTTCAACAACTCAGGAGGCTGAGGCAAGAGGATCACAAGTTCAAGACCAGTCTTGGTTCAATCCCCAGTGACAACCAAACCAAACCAAACCAAACTAAACCCTTTGCATTAGTCAGCTTTTCTTTTCTGTGACCAAAATTAGGACAACTTAGAGAACAAAGGACAACTTAGAGAACAAAACACTGTTTGTGTGTTCACAGTTTCACAGGTTCAATCCATGGTCTGCTGGCTCCATTGCTCTTAGCCCAAGATAAGACAGAACATCAAAGTAAAAGGACATGGAGAAGGAAATCTTCTCAGCTTATGGCAACCAGCAAGCAGAACGAAGCCAGAGACAAGATATATTCCAAGGCCACATCTTCAGTGACCTAACTGCTCCAGTCATAGACTACCAGCCAGTAGTCCATTCCAATTATTAGATGATCAAATGGGTTAAATCACTGATGAGGTTACAGCTTTCTTAATCTAATATTTTAATCTCTGGTCATTGTCACATTGCCTGATACATGAGCTCTTTGGGGTATAGTTTTAGATCAAAACCATTAAAAATTTTTTTCTTCTAGTTTCTATGTCAAGGTTGATTACTATTCAGCCAGGTTGCATTTAGAAGACAATCCCAGTTGTTGAAATACTGAAATACTTCCATGCAGGTTGGAGGATAGACCCTGCCTGAGTTAACTGAGAGTCCTCTGTTGCTCTATTACCTTGAACTCAGCCATCTGACTTTTCCTCAGTCCATCTACTCTTCTGCACAGTAAGAACTAGAGAGGGGTTTTCATCACCATGGAGTCCTATAACTAGAGCATGATCTGAGTAGTTAGTGCCAGTACATAACCAATTATTAAATATGTTGAAACTAGGCTTCATGAAAAGTCAGTCTCTGCCCATACTTCCTCAGATTCTAGGTTCTCAGAAGACGGACACTACTTAATATTCACTCCTCATAGAGTTCCTAGTGTTTTACTGGCTTGACAATCAGATAGTGAAACTAACATCCCTCTTTGGCATTCTAAAATTGCTTTGGATTCTCTGCACTCTCCCTAGGTGATTCCATTTAAATAACACCTTTATGTTAATGACTCCCAAATTTATATCTTCAGCCCAGACATCTCTGTTCTAGACTCACACATCCGTATTTCTACTCAGCATCTCCACGTGGACACCTTTCAAAAAGCTCAAATTCAATCTTCCCAAAATTAAGATCCCTTTTTATACTGTGCTATATACTTGCTTTCATCCTATTACCCCAACATTAGTAAATGGTATCACCATTCATCCAAATCCTTATACACAGGAGTTAACCCTGAATCCTTCCTTCATTTACTGTCCATATTTAACCATCAGTGTGTTCTGTTATTTCTCCCCATAGAATATACTTTATAGTCAAATTTCCCTTTTGTATCACCATTGCCATCACGGTAGTTCAAGGTATATACATCTCCTTGCCTAGTAACTAACTGGTCTTTCAACTCAATTAATATTCCACATGGCTTTAGCTGTGACATTGTCAACCTTTTGTTTAAATTTTTGATCTTTGACCATTGCAATGAAATTTGAACATCATTCGCTAGAATTTATTCCCATGCTCCCTTCTCCCCAGTACTTTAGTGCTATTTATCCTTCTTTTCCATGCTAAATAACACTGACTTCTTATTACCCTCAACATACAAAACTCTTTCCCAATCCAGTTTTTGTTTTACCCCCTCTATAATTAGACCAGTGTTCTACACTATAATGTGCACTTGAATAACTCACAACTCAATCACTTAAAGAATATGATTCCAGCCAGGCATGGTGGAGCATGCCTATAATTTCAATGTGTTGGGAAACTGAAGCAGGAGCATCCCCAAGTTCAAAGCCAGCCTCAGTAACTTGGGGAGACCATGTCTTAAAATAAAACTTAAAAAAAAGGGCAGAGGATATGGCTCATGTTTGGGCATGCCTAGATTCAATTCCTGGTGCAAAAAAAAAAAAGAATATGATTCCATGGATCTAGGGTGGGACCTCAAATTTTCATTTCAAGCAAGAATTCCACTGATGATGATCCTATTAATCCATGGACCATAGTTTGAATAAATAGGGCTTTGGAATACTCTTTTCCTACTTTATTAGTTAGCTCACTCTCCTTCGATATTTTAAACAGCTTTTTTTTTTTGAGATAATAATCACATAACTTACAATACACCTATTTAAATTGTACAATTCAGTGGTGTTTGTATAATGATGGTGTTGGGAAACCATCAATCACAATCAATTCTACAACATGTTCATGACCCTGTGCAGAAATCCTGTACCCATTAACAGTTATCTTTGATATCTGCCCTCACTATCAGCCCTAGGTGATCACCAATCTACTTCTATCTCTAAAGATTTGTCCATTCTGAATATTGAATATAGATGAAACTATACAACATGTTGTATTTTGTGATCAATTTCTTTCACTTAGTATGATGTTTTCAAAGTTCATCTATATTGTAGCATGCATGTGTCATGCTCCATTCCTTTTTATAGCCAAACAATACCCTATTGTTAGCTATGCCATATTTTGCTTGTCCATTCATTAGCTGAATTGTCACTTTTTACCTCTGATGAATAGTACTGCTCTAAAAATGCATATTCAAGTTATAGTACAGATATTTGTTTTTGTCTCTCTCTATATATCTATGATTATATTTGCTGGATCATAATATAACTTTACATTTAAATTTCTCAGAAACTGAAAAACTATCTGCCAAAGGGGACACATCCTTTTATAGTCTTATCAGTAGTATATGAGGATTCCAGTTCCTGCATCCTTCCCAATTCTTGCTGTTATCTGTCATTTTTATTATAACCTTCTTAGTGTAATCATTTGTCAAAATGATTTGCATTTCCTTAATGACTAATGATGAAAATATTTTCATATACATATTGGACATTTATATGCCTTTGGAGAAATGCTTATTCAGAAACTGTACTCATTTTTAAAAAATTGAATATTTTCATTTTTATTTAGTTGTAAGGGTTCTTTATGTATTTTGTATACAGGATTTTTGTTTTTGCTTTTTTTTTTTTTTTTTGTAGTGCTATGGATCAAACACACTAGTATCTTGTGCATACTAGTCATGCACTTTACCATCGAGCTACATCCTTGACCAAATAATACCAGTTTTTTATTAGATATGTAATCTGCAAATATTTTATTTCATTCTGAGAATTGTTTAGCACTTTCCTGATATTGTCCTTTGAATCATAAATATATTTTAATTTTGATGGAATTCAGGTTATGTAGTTTTCCTTTTGTCACTGAGTGTTTTTGTTTTCAAGTATAGGAAACTATTTCTTGATCCAAGTTTTCCAAGGTTTACCTCTAAGGTCTGAGCTTTCTTCAGCAGTTTTACCATTTTAGCTATGATGTCAAGTTCTGTGGCCATTTCTTTTTCTTTTTTGCTTTGAAGCAGGAACCCAGTTGTCTTAATACCATGTAAAAACAAAACAAATTTTCTCCCATTGAGTTTTCTTGGCATATTTGTCAAAAATTAATTGAGCATAAATGTGAGAATTTTATTTTTGAACTTTCTTGTATTTCATCAGTCTACACACACACACACACACACACACACACACACATCTTTGTATGAATACCACACTTTTTTGATTGCTATTACTTAGCAGTAAGTTTTGAGATTAGGAAATGCAAGGCCTTCAATTTAATTCTTTTCAAAATTGCTGTGGTTATTTTGTGTTTGTGGCATGACAATATTAATTTTTAGATTTACTTGTTAATTTTTGCAAAAACTATTTAACAGGAACCTGGGATTTTGAGAAAGGATATGTTGTATGTATCAGTGAATTTGGAAGTTTAATATTGTAACATTAAGTCTTCCAATCCATGAACATGGGATAAATTTCCTTTGGGTCTTTTAGATTCCTTTCAACAATGTTTTTTAGTTTGCAGAGTACAAGTTTTGCAATTCTCATGTTCACTTTGGGGTTGTTCATTGATCATTCATTGGTATACATGACAGCAGAATACATTTTGATTCATTGAACACAAATGGAGCATGACTTTTCATTTCTCTGGTTGTACATGATGTAGAGTCACACCATACATGCAGTCATACATGTACCTAGAGCAGTGATGTCCATCTCATCCCTCCATCTTTCCTGCCCTCTTGTCCCCTCCTTTCCCCTCCCTCCACTTTAACCAAATTTCCTCCATTCTTCCCATGCCCCCTCCCCCATTATGAATCAGCATCCACTTATCAGAGAGAACATCCCACCTTTGGTTTTTTGGGATTGACTTACTTTGCTTAACATTATATTCTCTAACTCCATCCATTTACCTGCAAATGCCATAATTTTATTCTCTTTTAATGCTGAGTAATATTTCAAGGTGTATATATGCCACAGTTTCTTTATCCATTCATCTATTGAAGGGCATCTAGGTTGGTTCCACAGTTTAGATATTGTGAATTGAGCTGCTATAAACATTGAAGTGGCTGTGTTACTGTAGTATGCTGATTTTAGACCGAGGAGTGGGATAGCTGGGTCAAATTGTGGTTCCATTCCAAGTTTTCTAAGGAATCTCCATACTGCTTTCCAGATTGGTTGCACTAATTTGAAGTCCTACCAGCAATGTATGAGTGTGCATTTTCCCCCACACTCATACTGTTGTTTGTATTCTTGATAACTGTCTTTCTGACTGGCATGAGATGAAATCTTAGAGTAGTTTTTTTTTTTTTTTTGGTACTGATGATTGAACTCAGGAGTACTTGACCACTGAGCCACATCCCCAGCCCTATTTTGTGTTTTATGTAGCACCTCGCCATTGCTGAGGCTGGCTTTGAACTCGTGATTCTCCTGTCTCAGTCTCCCTAAGTGCTGGGATTACAGGCTTGAGCCACCACGCCCGGCTATTAGAGTAGTTTTGATCTGCATTTCCCTAATTGCTGGAGATATTGAACATTTTTTCATATATTTGTTAATCAATTATGTATCTTCTTCTAAGAAGTGTCTGTTCAGTTCCTTAGCCCATTTATTGACTGGGTTGTTTTTTTTTTGGTGTGAAGTTTTTTGAGTTCTTTATATATCCTAGAGATTAGTGCTCTATCTGATATGTGTGTGGCAAGAATTTGCTCCCAAAATGTAGGCTCTCTCACAAGGACAATTTGATTTTGTGTATTTATCACAAACCCTGCACTATCACTGACATCAACTGTTAGTTCTAATAATTTCTCAGTGGTTTCCTTATAATTTCCTCTATATGAAATCATCTTCCTTTTTTTAAATTTGGATGCATTTTATTTATTTTTCTTGTATAATTTCCTGGCTTTAATGCAATGTTGGATACAAATAATCAGAGTAGCTATTCTGCTTTTTGTCCTAATCTTAGGAGAGACACATTCATTCTCTTACCAATAAGTATGATATTAACTAAGAGTATTTTGTAGATGCCCTTTATCAGGATGAGAATTTTCTTGTCTATTCTTAGTTTGTTGAGTGTTTTTATCAAGCAAAGTATCTTCTTTAACTTTATATTGGTTTAAAATATCTTTCATTGTTTATTTGAATCCTGAACTTTCCCCTTTATGTTACTTATTGAAAATTGTAAATGTTTTCACTCTCCTTTCTTTTTCTTTGTCAACTGCACTACATCAATGCAACCCTCCTCAAGAAGGCTGGGATCAAATTTGTCCTTTCCACTACTGTATTTCCTGCATCTACCACAGTTCCTGGAAGATAATAGTTGGTCTATCAAAAAAGCAGTTGTTGACTAATTGAATAGACAAACATATGATTGATGTCCTAGGTAGATAGGTGCTCTCTCATTAGATAAAAACAGAAGAAACTGATGGCCAGTGGGACTTTAATTAGTCATGACAATAATAGGTTTGGAAAATAGAAGAAAGACTTTTACAATAGAAGATTTCAGATGCTAGTCAAGACTGACTAAATCAATAAATAAATCCAATCTTTGGGAACCATTACAGAAAGTGTTCTATCAAGGTGAGGGCATACTTGTACCCCATCTGAAACCAGGATATATTATATTTAATAGTCTGGGCTGTTAATAAGTATGCAGCTTTTGTTTCTTTCAAGGGTAATAAAGAGCAATAACAGCTGTTAAATTCTTCTTACTTACAATCTGAAGCACAGGACCATCCCACTTTGGGGAATTTTCATACCTAGCCTGCTGGGTAACACAAAGGAGAAGCTGTGGTGAAGCTAACCACATGATAGCTGCCTAAATAGACCTTTAAATGCACTTTTATCATCAATTTCATTTCATTCCTTTTGCCACCCTGGAGTTAAATCTGTCCATTTCTCAGCCTCCTCCCCTTGTGCCCCCATCATGATCATCTAAATTAAAATCTGCTATCGGTTTCTGGGTAATCCCCTTTGATGCCCTGAGAAGGCAGGGTCCTTCTTTCTCACACCTCACATGTGAAAGCTGATAGCTTTCAGACAGCTAAAATAGCTTTGTATATCTCACACAAATGTCTGCATCACTTGTAACTAACCAGGAGCTGGTGAAGAAGGCACATTCATGGCTGGAGGTTTTATAAATTTGCAAGTGGAATTGCCTTTGAGGCTGGTCCAGGAGGCTAACACTCCTCACCTACTTGTTCTTCTCAGCTCTTATGCAGAAGTATTCCTTCCTGTAGTTTGTTTTGTGATTTCAGTTTGTTTGCTTGTGGTTTGTTTCTTATTGCAAGCATTGCTCTAGTAGGTCACTGAAGTCTTTTCATGTTCAAATTACAATATAAAATTTTGTATTAGAAAGTGGTACCTTCTCTTGGGCCAATTGATTCTGATTGTGACATGATCTATAATGACAACTTTGTCATTCCCCCATTTCTTCCTTCCTGCTCTAATAGCCTTTTTCTCCTGTAGGAGGGAAATAGGCAGTATGCACAGTGAAAATAGTACTGGTTTGGGGTTAGTGGACTTGGTTTAAGTTCTGCCTGCAATGTTTACTAGCTGTAATCTGAGGTATATGAATCCTCAAAAATCAAGTCTCTGTGTCTATATGGTGAGGGCTGTAGTATTTGTGTAGCACTAATTAAAGTGACTATAATTGATGATGGTTATACCTATTTATTGTCACTTTCCATGCTAGACTGTGAACTAAATTATAGATTCCTTGAAGACAGGGAACTGCTCTATTTTGTTTTATGTGTTGCCAAAATCTAGTACACATTGTTTGCCTAATAAACATATCTGAATGAGTGAATGAGATGACTGGATAAGAATGTATTCAGTGCTCAAGGTGACATAGGATAGGTGTTTAAAAATAATATTCCTTTCACTAGTCTGAATGTTTCTCAGATTCTTTCTATAGATTGGACGATTAGAAAAGCTCCTTCTTTGGGGCCATGAAAGAAGGACAGTAACAATGTCACAGAATTTCCCTGTGACAGTGTCAAATCATTTCTCATAAGTAATGGATCTGATAGTCTAATACTTTCAGAGCAGATGGAGCTGTGCCTTCACTGGGTGTAGACAAAGCCACTGCTCTGGTCTTCTACCCTTGTTCCTTGAAGCAGCTCCAGGAAACTTGGGTACACCGTTCCCTCTTCCCTGTCTGGTTCATGAGCTATTCCTCACTTTCTCTTTCTGTCTTTCTCTCCTGCCCCCCTCCTCTCTCTCTCCTTTCCTCCTCTCTTTTAATCTTTCTTTTTCTATGTCTCTTTCCTAAAATATACCTTATTTGTGAGGGCACCTCTGATTTGGTTCATTTGTCATTTGACAGAACATCCTCAGAGACACCTGCATTCCATAGTGCCCCATAATGAGTTCATGGTGAAGTTGTGATAAGTGATCAAACTTTTATTCCTGATCCTATTGGCTTTCTGATGGCAGCTGCAAATACTAGTTAAAATAATAATTTAGAACTTCTTGTTAAAAACCAAAGAAACTCTTTTATCAAAACAAACCAATATATAGCTAATAGAAAAAAAGATAAGGAAAATGGAGGTTCTGGGGGGAACAGTGCACTGACAAAAAGCAGCGCCATCCAGCCTTCCTTTGAACCTTAGGAGGCTGATCATCATGCAGGTGTCTGGGGTCCTCCAGGACTCTTTCCTTCTGTGCTCAGACATAGGGAAGTATGACTGCTGGTGTTACCTTCTCTGGGGTTATGTTACTACCCTTCTGACTTTGGTTTTTCTTAGCCATACTGCAAGCTCAGGCTTAGGTTACTTGATAGGATGTGCTATTTCATGATTATTATTGCTGGCTTAATAATAGATCTTAGAGGTATGGTCAAAGCCCTATGATTAAAGTCATCTAAACTCAGACCAGACCAAGTCGGTGAGAACACACTGCAGGGAAGTGCATTGCTCACGCTGGGTAATGGAAACTGTGACCTAAGCCTTCTCCATCTCCTGTTTCAATTTCCCCCTTATCTGCTTTCCTGCTGTGTAGTTTCCTGACTGTGACTCAGGTTGAATTTCCATCGACAGGCTTTGACTTAATCCCAAGAACATTGAAGACTCCTTGATGGCCCTGGAAAAGCAGCTGTGGTTTGCATTTGAGCTGGGTTTATTCCTTGGCAATTTTTATTGTATGAATAACAATGCCAAGTCCTGAGCCTGGCACTTAATAGATCCTGATTTGCTGGATATGTAAGGAACTATCATCTTTTATTCACTCTTCCTTGAGCACTAAACAGGCTTCTACCTTCAACTCTTCTTCCTAGTCCCCAGTTCACTTAATATAAATGCTAATTAGGATGTGGGTTCAAGGTCATTATTCTCTAGCAGCGAGAAGAACCAAAGGCAGGCTTTCCTCTGCCTCAGGATGGCAGACCTCAGGATGCCTATTCCTCTTAATTCTATCCTTTCATCCAGTGAAGGAGGTGGGAGTCCCTGCTTTTGGCAACAGAGGAAAAAGCATTTTTTTTTAGTCATTTGCACAGTTCTAGCATTATCACCTTAGCAGCATCTCCTGGAAAACAAAAATGTACAAACACAAATTACTCCAGCTTTCCACAGTGGGTATCCCTAAATAGGACACTTGCCAATGGCATCAAAACAAGCACCAAACTGTCAAACAACAAGCTGCGTAAACTGCGAGAGAAAATAAACCCAGCACAAGCAAGTAAAACTGAGAACTCAGGAACAGCAGAGGAAATGGAGGCTCTCCTCTGCTGGGCAGGATGTTACGTGTCCCTCATAGACACAGATTCAAATATTTTGGATTTAATGTATGACAGGAAACCCAGTTGTGTCCACCCAAGGCAGCTGTTGAGTCAGAAGAGGAAGAAGACTCCATTAAAAAATCTGCTTCTGTGGCTTCTATTGGAATTTTTAGCTGACAAAATGACATACTGAAGTCTCACTTGTGAAATAGTATACTCAATGCAGCTGGGCAGGGAAGATGTACAGTGTGGTCTGTAAGAAGACTACTGTTTCTAAAGGATTTCTGCATCTGAGCAAGGAGAGCTTGCTCTTAATATAAGGTTTTGCACTGGGGAAAATGAACACAGAAGATAATAAAACAAACTGGAATTTAAGGGCCAAAGTGTTCAGTAGGAGCGAGATCCTTCAAAATCCCTCAGCGTGTTTTAGGAAGATGTAGAACAATAATGGATAGAATTCAGGCAAAAGGGACAAGACCATACCAGAAATGGAGAAGGACATGAATTCTGCAGGTGGGCAGAATTCTAAGGGTGAATGCAAGGGATCTTAAATGCCAGGACAGGTGTTTAGACTTTATCTCAGCATCACTGGAGAAATATTGAAAGTTTTCTTGGATTGAAGAATGAAAGGGTAAAAGTGGCATTTAAGAAAAATTGATCTGGTGAAAGCATGCAGAATTGATTGGACTGGAGGCACTCGAGGTGGCAGGATAATGAAGGATACCAATGGAAATAATGTGATGAGAACTGCTAAACCTGGAGGTGGCTATAAAAATGGAAAAGAAGAATGGAAGATAAAAACAGTTCAGCATTCACCATTGAATGTATGCAGGGGGCCAAAGACTTCATGTAAACCAAGGAGATGCCCAAAGTTTTAGCTTGTGCACATGAGGGAGGGAAATGTTGGGAACATAGGATGAGGAAGCTGGCTTTTAAAGGATAATGGATTTTTCTTTACTTAAACATGATAAGTACAAGGTAATAACAGGATATCCTAGTGTAGGAAGGTAGAAAAACTCAATTAGAACTTGAGCTTCAAATGATACCTTGGATATGTGCAGAACTAATTTCTGGTTCCTGTATGTATGATAGCATTTTATAATCATACACTCCACATTGTGCATGTACATGAATTTGGTAATTACAGGATAAATCCTCTGGCTCTTTGCCTCTTGTCTCCTCTGTTTGGAATCATATTGCTCTGGGACTCAGAGAACAACAGATAGAGGAGAATCCACCGCTAACAGGAAAGATAGAGAGAGCAAAGAAAGACAGAAGGATTTTAATTCAAAAATCACTGAGGACCTAAACATGCACACTTGTCTTGCTGCTCATAGCGAAGAACTGGAGATTAGAGCAAGATAGTAACATGAAGACACAGGTGCTTGTGAGGAAAACCTCCTAGTGGAACTGGACAGCAATTTTAAGAGATGGTATAGAAGTTACCATAACTAGAGGAGAATATTAAAACATGAAAACGAAGATGGAAAACAAAAACAGGCTCCTTATTATTATTTTTTAAAAAAATAATGACAGAAACCTATCATTATTTGTTCACGTGTCTGTGGAAGTGCACTTATGTTTCTGGAGATGGTTAAAAGTAGCTTCTGAAGCTTAATTGCTAGTTGCGGTAGCCATTTTTTGAGGATGACCTCCTTGTATATATCATATGATTGCATAGTTCCTTTCCCCAAAGGGTCGAGTTTGGCTTTATGTGACTTAGAGAATATGGCAGAAGTGATGGTATGTAACTTCAGAAGCTGAGCCATGAAAGGCATTATCATTTTGCTTTGTTCTCTTGTATCGCTTGCTTGGTGGAAAGCTAGCCACCATGCCCTACGCTACCTCAAGAAGCTCCTGAGAGAACCTCACAACACACCACCATCAATAATCAGTACTGACTTGCCAGCCATGTGTGGGAACCATCTTGAAAGTAGATCATCAAACCTATCCAGCCCCCATCTGCATCTGACTTCAAACTTCAAAGTGACCCTAAGTCAGACTTCTCAGCCAAACTGCTCCTAAATTCCTGACCCACAGGAATAGTGATTTGTTATGCAGCAATCAAAAACCAATACACTATAGTCTCCCAAAACATACTTGAACTGTCTAGAGTGCTCTTCACTGTGTGTAATGTGAAAAACATTCCTGTCTGCTACAATGCATCACCAACCTATTGAAATTGATGAATAAAATGTTTTCAGCCCAAAGTATATCCAAAAGTGTGCAAATTTTCATGGACGGAAGCAGAGCTCAGGAAAAGAAACGGATGCTTGCTAAATGTCACACATGTGCTTATTGAGTTAAATTGAATTGAAATTGCGGAGTTACAGATGGAGCACTTTACATTGGCACCTCACATGTTTATCAAATGCTGAAGTACTGACAACAGTGTACAATGCAGAAAGCTTTCGTGGTTAAACTTAACGTAGTGGAACACAAGTTTACCCAGCCACACCAGTCGGAAGATGTGCAGCAGGGCTCCACTAATAGGAATAAGCTGCTTCTGTCTGGTTCCAGCTGCATGCTCAGAGTTGCAGGAAGCTCAACCCCCAAATCCCATGAATGTTCCTCAGTGGCCTGGCTGTCCCCTTCTCCTCAGTCACTGATGCAGGAATCCAGTTCTGTGACACCCACAGTGCAGCCCCATCTCATGTGAAAGCAGGTAAAATTAGCCCATCTCCTGCCATTTTCCCAGCATGAAGCTTAACTCTTTGGGACCAGGCATGTTTCAGGACAGATAGCCTTAGTGCTATTCAAGGGTGCCTCTTCTCTGTCACTCCTGGAGTAGTCTTCACTCCTGCTTCCCTTCCTCCATTCCCAATTCCCTTACAGGACTTCATTCTTTCCCATCTGACCCACTTCTTGTGGAAAAGGGCATGATTGGGGACTTTTCTCTGGGGACAGATAGGCATAGGCCTACAGGTCTGGGCATTCTTTCTGCCCTTGAAGCTTATAGGTCAGTCTTAAAAGCAGACCCTTATAGCTTCCTCACCCATGCCTCTCTTGAGGACACAAGTCAGATTTCTTAGTTGGCCCATAGCCTGGGCTCTCACCCTGAGGTCTTTGAAATAGTAATTTTAATTATTCCAAGTCCCCCGAGGTCCCATTCCAGGAGCACATTTTTTCTCCAGCTGGTCCAATTAGGATGCTTCATTCCTAACTCTCTCCTTCCTCAGGCAGTTCCTCTGGGGCATGCTCTCCCCTCCTTTCTCATGTTGATCCCCAAATATCAGACTGAGGGAAACATCAGACTCAGATGAAATCCATGATAGGATATGTACTTCGTTCAAATTTAGTAAAAAATGAAATCTTCCCAAGGCTCAAATTCAATTGGATAATCTTAAAATGTTACTAATTATAGCATTTGCTTATTGAGTGTAGATGAAGAGCCACGCACTGTACGAAGAAGTTTATGTGTGATAACATTTAATGCTCACCAACCACCAATAGGTAGTGTCACCATTTCTAGGTCACAGAAGAAGAAACTGAGACTCAGAGAAGTTAAGTAATTAGCCCCAAAGTCACACAGCATTCAATAGCTGAGGTCTTTATATTTTTGCTTGAGAGAGCCTCACCTACCAGTCTTGATCCTGGTTTCTGAAGAAGCAGAGGAGCCCTAGTATTTGACTACTTCACCCTTTATTTCTTCTTATACTCCATTGCTGCCTTTTGTCTGTCAATTTTCCTTTTTTCATGGAGACAATCATCATGACTTTCCCTCTCTTCCTGGCAGAAAGCCTCAAATGCTGGTGAAATGAAGGGACTTATAGTGGCCTTTCAATACTTGGGTACTTAATGACACAGAGATACTCAGTACTCTAGTCATCATGGCATCTGTGGGGGACAGAATCTCACCAACATGGAAGCAGAAGATGTATTTTGAGGATCTGCCTCTCACTGGGCACTCTTTCTTTGCAATGCAGAGAACAGTCATCTACAGGAGGGTTGTAAGTGCAGTGGACAAGGTTCTAATTCTGGAGTCATCCCTGGGTGACCCAAGCAGAAAGAGAACAGTTCTCCTAAAACACGCTGATGCCCAGAAGGGCCATGCAGAGGTCAGGAGAAGCCTCCCCCTCATTCCAGAGAGACCAGCTCCTGGCTTCAGCTCTATTATTAGCAAGTACAGATCTATGCCAGAAAATAAACACTTTCCCCAAAATGGGTCAGTTCTTTTTTTCATCTTATTCCTCCCAAAGGGGACAAAAGTGCCGATGGTTCGTTAGGAGGTGAGGGGCCTGCTTGGAGGTGTGAGGCAGATTGCTCCCTCGGCCTGCCCTAGGAAGGATAGCAGCCCAGAGGAACCCCAGGGCCAGTGGCCTGGAGCTACTGGATAATTCCCTAAGGCCTGAGCAGGCATGAAGCCTTTCAGTGCTATTTGGCCTAGTTTTCTGGCCAGCTCTGGGTGAGTTTTTCTCTGAGACTGTCACTGCTTTGTCAGTTCTTGTTTAAAGGTCCCTTGAGTTATAAACCTGCCATTTTCTACCCTAGGTCTCAGAGCATATAAAGTTGTTGAAGCTGCATATTGTCCACTCAGACTATGAAATTGGAAAACATGCTTGGATTTAGAATGCACTTAGTTAAAAGTCAGACACTGGCATGTCTCCAATGTGATCAGCCTGGTTGGCTTTGGGCTCCTTCCTGATTCCATTTCAGCTCTTCACCTGGCCTTTCTCACCAAGCTGCCCACTCTACCCTGCCTCTCCCACACCTGACCGTTGTGATAGTGGAAGCAGGTGGTCCTGCAGCCAGATAGGAGGTTTTGCATTGAACCTTTCTGTCTGTCTCCAAGGGGAGGTGAGCAGATGTATTTCTATCCAAACATCATTCCATTTTCTCAGAAGCAGCACAGGCCATGCTTAAACACCCACAGTGACAACTTGCACTCTGAGAGAACTGAATTCACATCCTCGCTCTTCAGAACCTGACTTATTCTGGGAATCAGACCCAGTTACTGAGTCCCTTGCAGTCTCAGTTTTCTCCTTGGCAATATGGACAAGGTCATAGTATCTGTTGTGTTACTCGATTAGGTGGCAAAGGGAAAGGACATTATGCTTGTTGGATACATATATTGAAATATCACAATGCACCCTGTCGATGTGCATAATTAATATATATTAGTAAAAATGTTTAGCATGATAACCTGTCAATAAACAGTAGCCCCATCTGTGTTCTGGGATGTCCAATCAATAATAGCTCCTATTTAGTGATGTTCCTAAAAAGCAGGATTTTTTGTATCCCACATTTTTTGGAAACTCTCTGGCACCAAACACTGTACAGAGATTAGACAAGACATGGGGTTTGTTGAGGACCTATGAAATTGGCTGATGTATGGAGAACTGACAATTGAGACAAGCAAATGTGGTAAGACCTCCACTTCCCTTGGTCCAGTCGCCAGTGGATGGCCTAGAGTCCCCTCCAGGGCCTACAGTAAGAACTTAAGATGACAATATTTACGTCACACCTGATTTCAGTCTGCCAAGATAGATAAAGAAGTGGCACTGGGTGAGTGTATTCAGTACATGGCTGTTTCTTCAATTCTGGCTTGGCCTGCAGGAGAATTCTTACAACAAGCTAACGGTGCTCTTTGTTTTTCTCAACCTCTTACTCTGTTTCCTACACTTACAGAGCCTATTTCGTCAGGGTGTAGCAAATCATCTACAAATAAGGGTTACAGGTTCTGCACAGGGGACAGAGATGAAGGATAAATTGAATATATGGCAGTGCTGGGGAAGAACAGGGCACAACAGCAGGTTCCTATTCTCACGTCACTCACCTCTCCTGTTCCTTATTCCCTGTGCAGGTCCCCTCCAACCTGGCCCAAGGCATATCTGGGCAAACTGCCCCATGTAAATCTCCAATTAAAATGCAGAACAAGGCTTCGGAATTGAAGTGCAGAGGAGCAAGAAACATTTCTTAAAACTAAGGAATGGGAAAGACCACAGACAGAAGGCTAGGGAGAGACCCCAGTTGATGTAAAACAGAGAGAGGCAATTTGACAAGGATGTGAAAATCACTGCTACCAATTTTCCCCAGCACCTTGAGCTTTACCCATGAGCTCAAGATCTGTCACTGGCTCGAGAAAATGTCTGCAAGGAACTAGTAATAGTTTAGTTATGGCCTGGTGGCTCGGAATGAGACGAATGAAATGGGAGGCTGTTGCTGCACCAGGGGAGAGGGCTTGTGTGCTTTTAACCCAAGATGACAAGATTCGGAAACTTCTCTTCTCCACTCCGCTCCTCTAGAGTGGCTGAGCACATAGCCTCAGAAGAGCCATAGGGACAGCCTAGGGACAGAGAAAATGTTAGGAAAAACTGGGATCAACACAGGAGTTTAAAAATACATAGGTGCGTGTGTGTGTGTGTGTGTGCGCACGCTCACACTTGTGTTGTTTGCTTTGGTTTTTCTACAGCTATTTTAATGAATGCGCCTTCCCCTTTTGAGGCCCTCCTCCTCTCTCTAGCATATCTCTACTTTATGGCAAATGGGTTTTGATTCTGAAGCAAATTGACCTTGAAATAAGTTCCAGGATCTGAGTTCTTACACCCCAGATGCTAGGTCTGGAATGCAGACTGCTCATTCAGCAGATACCAGCTCTATCTTGTGGATCGGGAGGGGAGCACTGCATTTTGCCAATCTAACAGGCAAAGCTAGAGTCGTGGGCTGCATGCTGCTGTGGGGCAAGGGCTGGAGTGTCTCAGGTGTGTGACAGACACCATTGGGGTTGCCTCAGTTCTCTGCTCTGATTGCATGCATATGTGTTCATGTGTATCTGAGGCCACCATTGTATTTGGAAATTGTACAGTGGCTGGGGAGGATAAGGGGCTACAACAATCTAGAAATATATGGTTGCAAAACTCGGATCACAAATCTGTCATGTCACAGGGAAATCAAATACGTTTTCTGGAAAGAAATTGGGTGCTGTGTGCATGTACATGTGTACACAAGGAAGCCAAAATTTATATTGAACCCACATTTAAGAAGATTATCTTTGTCTCAGTTTTACTGAGCTCTTGACCCTTACCCATCCTGCCTTTTTTGCTTTGTTTTGTACCAATAGGATATCAGGGTTACTTTATGGAGATTGTAATTTAGGGATTTTATTGTAAACAGACCTGAAAACAATACATATTTATTGAGCATCTACCACAAACCTGGCAACAGAGCCACTATCTTTCAGTAAAAGTATGAGCAGACAGTGTCGCATGTGAAGGCTTGTGCTCAGAATGAAGTAGGTGTGTGCTTGAAGCTGATGTCTGAATGTTGAACAGCACAGGTGCCAGGTTTCATTGAAAGGCAATTTTAGTTGCTTTAATGTGTCTGAGTGCTGCATCATTCCTGGACTGATCAATGAACCACAGTGGAAATACAAGGCTTGCTGTGCACAGAGCAAAGATGTCCTCCACCCATTTTCATCATCCACAACACAAACATTTGTTGAAACTAAGTTCTTTCCCCTGGGTTTTTTATTGTTGAGACTGAAACAATGAAAGAGATCACTGGAAAGACGACCAGATGCCTTTTAGAGATAATAGGGGTGGGTCTAGACCAGAAGGCAGATATGCAGGGGGAGGGGTACACAGAGCCATCTAGTGTGTCATCTGATCCTGAGCTGGACAGTGAGGGAGTTGACCTGGAAAGGCCAGAGCCTGCAGAGAGAGCCCGAGCTGCTCCAACATGGTCCAGGACACAGCCTTAGGGATGAGAACTGGGCAGAGACAAGGAGAGAGTTGGTGCCCAAATAGCAATCCCAGAAAGGTTTGAGGCTGCTCATTTGCATGCTGCTCATATCTCTTCCAGCAAGGGAGACCTTTGGGAGTGATTTTTAGAGAAAAAGCAGTTAGGTATAACTCTGGTTACAGCGGAAATTCAGCAGATCCAAGACTCAAAAAGGCCCCCAGAGGTTACTTAGTGCAACCCCTTCCTCTAGGCAGGGTTGTGCCTGCAACCATTTCAGAACAATGATGTTTGACTTTAAATATTTCTCAGAAAGAATATTTCTGTAAACTCCCTAATGCACTGGTACCAAAACAAAGCCTAGCAGCAAAAGAACCAAATTTTCTCTGGACTATGGCCAAGTACAATCCAAAATGTATACAGATGTTGCAAAAACAGCCAGTTAGTCAGCAAATGTGCCAATATACCTTTTTTCTGTGCCCTATGGTGACATGCCTTCTAAATTAAATTAGCTTGGTATTTCTCAGGGCTCCTGTTTGACTCTGATTCATTCTTGTGGGAGCTGCCTTTTCAGTTCAAAGAAGACAAGTGGGCAGAAGTTTTCATTCCTAATAACATTAGGATGTGAGCCTTACTTTCACCTCTCCTATGCTCAGATGAGACCGAGAAACTGAATTTAAATGCCAGTTTGAGCATTCCATAGTTAGCTTGCATTTTAGTAAGTTTGAGGAATAAATACTGAAAACCCAGTATGTTCTGGAAGCAGGAGGTTTAGAACCTGTTCTATGCATTCATGCAAAGGAACTAGTTCCCTTGAGCTAGAAGTCATGTGCAGTACATGATTGCCCACATGTGTCATCGCCAATTATTTGTGCTACCAATGTGAGATGGTATTCCTGAAGAGGTGTTAGCAAAAGAGCTGAAGAAATAATTACCTGGAATGTTTTCAGTGCGTATGACACAGAATTAGATAGGCTAAAACTATGAATAAAAATATACTGAGAATGAAAGAATTAATGTTAGGCTAAAGAGGTATGCAAAGAAAAAAAAGACAAAAATGTTAAAAGTTTGTCCTTGGAGAGCACGGCTGAGGTTTCTGAGATATAATAGCACTCCATATTGAATAAGCTCAAAAGAGAATGCATAGGCACATGCCTGTCATGATATTTAAAGATGTATTAGGCAGTGATAGACAACATTCTCATAAGGAAAATGAAGGTAATTAAATGGAAACTCGACATGGTTATTTAGGAAGTTAACTATCTTCTTGGAATGTAAAATAATATGAGGCCTGTGTCAGTCAGCTTTTCATTACTATAATAAATACTCACACTAATTAATTTATAAAGATAAAAGGTTTATTTTGGCTCACAGTTTTAGAGGGTTCTGTCCATGATGGGTTGGCTCTGTTGCTTGGGGCCTAGGGTGGCATATCATGGTGGGAGTACTTGGTAGAGCAAAACTGGTCCTCTTGTGACTGGAAAGCAAAAGAGAAAGAGAAGAAGAGGTCAGGGTCTTGCAATTTCCCCAATTATCTGATGACTTTCCATTAGGCCCCACCTCCTAAAGGTTCTATCATTTCCCAATTGCAGCAAGCTGGGGACCAAGGCTTTACCAAATGGACTTTTGGGGGATAGTCCAGATTCGGACTGTATCAGGGAGGGAGGCAGCCAAGACTTACCAAGTCTGTAATGTTCCCACTCAGGTTTTGCATGAAATACTCTACACAGCCAGAAGACCCTGGAGCATAACATATCTATAGTAACATTGAAGCCTGGGACAAGAAACAGAAGACTGGGATCACAGATGGGTGCTCAATCCTTCCAACAGCTGACAGTTAGGGAAAAAGAGCAGAAAGGAGGAAATGAAAAGTAGTTATGCATTTAACACCTCAACACAGGATTCTGCTTCTGAAGCTGCAGTTTATGAGACTAAATTGAAGGGCAGTGGGCAAAAGATACAACATGCACAATAAAGAGAGAAGAAAAAACACTTTGGGCCATTCAAGAGGGTCATAAAAGAAAAGTTGGGGGGAGAGGAGCAAAATCCAAATGAAACTATCATTAAACCTTATAGAGGCATATCCCAGAAAGATATATGATAGAGGAGTGACAAGGGAAATAACAAGAAAATTTAAGCACTTTTGTTTATCTCAGTATCACAGACCAAAGCACAGAATGTCACAGAAAACAAGGGTCACAGGAGACTTTTCACAATGAGTTAAACTGCACGAACTGAAGTTTGGTCCCATCAGGACTAGCCAAAGCAAAAGTTTTTTTACATACATTTTCTCTGATTTCTTAACCTCTTCCACTGCACCACAGGTCTCATTCACGTCCACCACAAAAATCTTTTCAAAGTCATTATTTTTTTAAAATCCCCTGATTTGCCTGTTATTATGTTTTCCTATTTTCCCTTCCTATTCACTACTCACGGGGCAGGGTGATCCTTTCAAAACATACATCGGTGGCTTCCTGTTTATCATCTCCCAGTGGTTTCTCATTTCATGTAGAAAATATTTCCAATATCCCACCTGGCTCACAATAGTGACCCAGCTATTCCAAGGCCTGGTGTCCACCTCCCTTGCTTAATCAGCCCCAGCTACATGGGCTGGCTTGTGGTTCTTCGAATTCAGTATTCATAGTCCTTCCTCAGGCCTCAGCACTTTCTGTTCCCCCTGCCAGAAATGCTCTTGTTCTTGCTCACTAACTTCACTTAAGTTGATACTCATATGTCACCTCCTGATGCAGCATATCTACAACCAGCTCTGCTCTTTCCTCCCTCAACACACTTAGCAGTCTGACTCCAAATTATGTATTTATTTGTTTGGTGCTGATTATCAATCTCTCAGACTAAGATGTAATTCCTGTGATAGTTGTGTTGGCCTGCTGGCCCACTAGTACATCCTCTGTTCCTGGAAACATATAGTAGATGTTCAATAACCATTTGTAAAATAAATGAATGAATTAATGAACGAAATATAACTACAAATTATGTTAACAACATGAAATCGGTCACTAACAGTAATTAGGTCCTGACAGAACATAGCACTCTATACTTTTATGATGTGAGAATACAGAACACCCAAATGATGTAAAATTTGAGAGTAGGAAGAGAACTCAGTGCTACTGGAATCCATTACTTAGTATAATAAAGAAGATCAAAAATGTCTAATAATTTATTAATGTTTACAGAACATTAATAAGTGGGGGTCCAGGCAAAAATGTAGGTCTCTGTATTCATTGGTCAGAGTTTTTCCTGTTTGCACAGCAAGGCATTTATCCTATGAACACTGGGATTCTATTTGGGAAGACCAAATTATTAAATTGACAATAATGGAGGAACAGCTGTAAAATATCACTGAAATTTTTTTGTTAAATGTAATAGATACTGCAGGGGAATGATCGGGAGATAAGACATGAGAGGAGAGATGTTCACAGGATACATCAAGGTGAAGCCTTGTATGGGCACATCTAAAGGACAGTCATGGAAAATACAAGGGAGAGGGTGTTGTTTATCCCTAATGTAGACCACAGGTCAAATATCACTCTGTATAAAAGAGAGCAGACAGGAGCAGAAAAGACTATTTCCACATGAAATTCTGTGAGGCATGTGCCATATTTAGGAGCCTACATAGGAAAGATCAATATTGATTCAGGGGCAGTAAGCTCTACCAGTCTCTTTTTGGAAGCATGGGAAAAGCACATAAGGCAGAAAAGCTGAGTCCTGGGAAGGGCATCCATAGCTGTGTCCAACATTGGTGCTGTGCTCTAGAAATGTACAGGCAGGAGACACTAACAGAAGGCCAGGGAAAAGAGGAACATTCATAGGACTCTAAACCAATCCCTGGGGAAAATGTGGCTGGAAATTAAGTTACTATAATTATGTAATGATAGTAAAAAATCAGCAATTTTTTCCTATTAAAAATAATGTAACTTCATCAGTACCCACAGTCTGGTGAGGACTGGGAAAAGACACATAGAAATAAAATCAGTTAGCACATGTTTTATTTATCTCATAGTTTGCATAATCACAGGTAAATAAGCATAAAAACTGAGATTGGGACTCCCAAAGCATGTCTGTGCTCTGTCATGGGCCTCACAGCCCAGGGACCACCATTCATTTGTATATTTAATATCTTCCAGTATTCAACAATGTTTGGGGAAAGAATGAACAAATAATTTATTTCTTGCTTGAAAAGTTAATTCATTTATATTAATATTCCATTTATTACCTCTAAGTTGACCAGATTATTTAATTAACTGTTATTTGGTAACCAAAATTTTGCTATATAAACAGAATATAAATTGATTATATCTATTCTGCAACCATACTTTAAGGAAGCACTGAAGTCAAATAGGAAAAGTGAGTCATTAATATGCTTCAGTTCTGCCTCTGGATCCCTATTTTCTGTCTTCGTTCAATTTCAGACAGGATGAGATAGTAGGAAAGTGTTCTCACAACCCCCTTCCAAACAAAGACACCCACATCTGAGCAACTCATGTGTCTGGCAATTGAGTATAAACTAATCACACTGATTTCCTAGGGAGTGTCTGTTAATGCCTAATAAAACTGTGAGGAGTGTGTGTGTGTGTGTGTGTGTGTGTGTGTGTGTGTGTGTGTTTGTCAGTAAAACATAGGGTAACTTCTGTCTAAGTGCTCTTGTTGAGACATTGACCTTCAATGTAGAGTTCTCCAGAATAAAAAAGAGGAAAGGAAAAAGAAGTTTGCTCTGAAGAAGTAACGATCGCAGAAACTCACCTGCTCAGAATGTACACAGTACTCATGAAGTGGTCCCCCATGAACGCACAGGCTACTCTACACTGGAAATTTACTTTGTAAGTTCCTTCAAGAAGACCCCATGATGCAGAGGAGAGATTCCATTAATTGGTAGTTGTGGCTATAATGTTTGCTATCAGAAGATAATGCCTGGGTGAACTTGGGAAAAAACCACTTTCCCTCTCCGGACCTCCTCACCTTCATTGTCAGTGTGAATGTAGATTATAAATCCTAGGACTATTTTGACAATCCAATGGAAATCTCTGTGAGAAATCGTTGCAACCAGGCAAATCATACACAAATACTCGGCATTACTAAAATCAGATTCTTTTGGTAGTTCAATAATGAAAAGTCCTTGGCTAACGTCCAGTACAGACAACATTCTATACGCAAAAATCCATTTTATATGAAATCATACTTGAGAGTCCAATGTATTTTCATTTTAAAATCCCATCTTCTACTGCTTGCATATTTAAATAAAAATTCATTTGGATAGCAGCATGCTTGGAGCAAGACAGCAGTAACTAAACAAACAAACCATCAGGAATAGGTTAGATTGCAATGGAGATGGGAATGGCATGCACTTGCCGTCTCTCAGTGGAGTGATCTGAGCTGGCAGTTCTGGTGTCCAGCATGCCCTCCCTATGGACTAGTACCTGATATTCCTCCCTGGGCAGAAAGCACCTATCCCTCAACCCCCAAGCTCTGAAGGTGTCCGTATGGAGCAGGAAGAAGTTAATGATATCCTTCTGTTTTTTTTTTTTTTTTTTTTGGTACTGGAGATTGAACTCAGGGGCACTCGACCACTGAGCCACATCCCCAGCCCTATTTTGTGTTTTATGTAGAGACAGGGTCTCACTGAGTTGCTTAGCGCCTCGCCATTGCTGAGGCTGGCTTTGAACTCACGATTCTCCTGTCTCAGCCTCCCTAAGTGCTGGGATTACAGGCTTGCG